>PVKA01020270.1:0-31914 GCA_004027165.1 Ctenomys sociabilis | reverse complement strand
CTTGTTAACCATCCAGAAGAAAAGCTAATCAATGCCCTGCAGCATATGCCATTCACTTTGCCCTATCTGACTCAATTGATTTTAGTTGTTCTACGTTTCATTTTGTATTTCTGCTTTTCACTTGTTATACTAGGGAGACTATATGATATTTACACATGTGTGTCTGGTTTATTTCACTTATGAGTATATGTTCAAGTGGCATCCACTTCAGTATAAATGCTTCAAAGTTATCATTCTTAATAGCTGAGTAATACTCCATTATATAGAAATACCACATGTTTTTCAACCATTCCTCATGTGACGGACATCTTGGTTGTTTCCAAGATTTTGCTATCACACATTGTGTTGCTATAAATATAGGTACACATATATTTCTATGAAACAATGTTTCCAGATCCTTTGGGAAAATTCCCAGTAGGGGGATAGCCGGCTTGAATGGGATTTCTAGTCCTACTCTTTTGAGGAGTCTCCACACTGACCTCCACAATGGTTGTACCAGTCTACATTCCCACCAGCAGTGGAGAAGTGTTCCCTTTTCCCCACAACCTCTCCAACATCTGTTGTTGGTTGATTTCCTTATGATAGCCATTCTTTCTGGAGTGAGATGGTATCTCAGTGTTGTTTTAACTTGCATTTCAGGGATGGCTAGTGATGTGGAGCATTTTTTCATATATTTATTTGCTTTAATTTCATCCTCTGAGAAGTGTGTATTCATCTCAGATGCCCATTTCTGAACTGTGTCTTTAAATTTGAGGGCCCTGTTATATCTCAGTTCTTTATATATTCTAGACAGTAGTCCTCTGTCTGATTGCTTATTAGTTAGGACTTTTTCAAAATTTGTGGGTTGTCTTTTCACTCTGTTGACAATTTCTTTTGACATGCAGAAGCTCCTTAAGAAGAGTTGATCCCAGTTGTTGATTCTTTCAAGAGCTTCCCGTGCGAATATATGTTTGTTCATGAACTGTTTACCTACCCCTATGTCTTCAAGAGTTCCTCCTACTTTCTCTTCCAGGAGATTGAGTGTTTCTGTTTTAATGTTTAGATCTTTCATCCATTTTGACTTTAACTTAGAGCATGGTGATAGAGCTGGGTCAAGTTTTAGTTTTCGGAATGTAGAAAGTCATGTTTTCCAGCACCATTTGTTAAAGAGGCTATCTTTCTTCCAGTGAGCTTGTGTAGCCCCTTTGTGGAAGATCAGATGGCTGAGTGGTTTCGTACATGCCTCTGCATCTTCTAATCTATTCCACTGATCCTCAGGTCTATTTTGTTGCCAATACCATGTTGATTTTATCACAGTGGCTTTGTAGTATAATTTCAAATCAGGAATTGTGATGCCTCCTGCCTTGTCTTTATTGGCCAAGATTGTCTTTGCTATTCTAGGTCGTTTGTGGTTCCAAATAAATTCTAGAATTGATTTCTCTATATCTGGGAGGTATGTTGGTGGCAGTTTGATAGAGATTGCATTAAATCTGTACAGCAATTTAGGGAGTATAGCCATCTTCACGATGTTGGTTCTTCCTATCCAGGAGCATGGAATATCTTTCCATTTTCTGAAATCCTCTATAATCTCTTTTCTTAGGGTGTTGTAATTTTCCATGAAAAGATCTTTGACTTCCTTGGTTAAGTGAATGCCAAGGTATTTCATTTTCCGTGGTGCTATTGTAAAAGGTATTGTTTCTATTGTTAATCATCCAGCAGAAAAGTATAAAAATGAAGTATACATCATGGGGCCATAATATTAAGCTGAGCTGTAAATGGCTATGGTCGACAACTTCTTTGAATAACTCACTATTGTTGTGGAATGCTGGACTGTGTTGGATTGTGGTGTTGAGTTCAAGCACCTAAGTTAGTTGAATGACAATGGAGTGCCCACCTTTGACATGTTTTGACAAAGGAAGTGGTATAGAAAAAATATCATGATGTGTGTGTATAGACAGTACAGTTGGGATAGATAACGCTGTGCTTCTACATAATCCTATGATAGGCAAGATTTGCACTAATGGTGGTTGGACAGGATATTATGTCGGCTTCTAATACTACGGTCATCAACTAGGAAAATAATTATTGAATTTTTGATATAATTTATGTATAAAAAATAAGATAAGTAAGCAGCTACACTCTTAATTTACTGAAAAGAAACATCTGCTAAAATAATATCTGTAAATATAATATCATGTATGCACCTTGTACGATACCAAAACATTATGAAAACAGTTTGCAATGTATTAATTTATAGAATGGGTCTTGTTAAGGTGTCTTGAAACTGTCTGATTGATATTTGTACTTCAATAAAATAAAAAATAAATAAAAAAAGAATGGTAAACTCCAAGCCTTCATATTGAAGTAATGCCACTTGAACATATACTCATAAGTGAAATAAACTGGACACACATGTGTAAGTATTGCATAGTCTCCCTACTATAAGAACTCAAAAGAAGAATTACAAATAGAATGTTATAACACAATTAAAAGGAAAGCAAGTACCTGAAGACTAAACAATGAAGAGAAACAAGAAGGGCTAGGAAACATGACAGAGGCAAAGTCATACAGTTTTATGTACAAGATGGGTAAGGCAATGATCCTGAAAATCTTCAGAAGATTTTCGAACGTAGCAGTTAATTGGAAGGATTCTCACCCTGACTAACTATATATGCTGATACCTATGAACTAAACAGCTGCACTGAACATGGCAATTTGTAACAATAGGTTCATGCTTGAAGTGCCTGTCATTCTTGTCTTCTGAATATGTGCTGCTTGTCATGACACACTGGTTGCTGCCGTGCTGTCTCTCAGGTAGATGTTTGCTTAAAAAGGAGTAGGGTGGTGAATGAAGGCAGGAGACAGGAAAAGGAATGTTGTGGACTGTCCTCCTATAATGTATATCTTTAGATTTCTAAACTTATGTGTAAACATATATAAATGTTTATTCCTATTATTAAATTATATTTAATTGTTTAAATTTTTATGTTATATTTTGTAGGGACTTAAAGTTTAACATATCAATACTTGATTAAAAATACCTGTTTCAGGTTAAGCCTAAGATGTTTGATATTCAGTTAGAGAGTGAGGTTAAGCTCAACAGCCTAGGTTGTACAATAATAACAATAAGCTTCTCTTCTGGAGTGTTAATAAGCTAAGTTTTCAGACCACAATTAGAGAAAAAGCAGGGCCTGAAGGACAGCCAACATTTTGGCCCTAGTCTTTTAAGGTCATTTAAGACTCAGAACATATGAGAACCTGTACTGTAACATCATGCAAGTCAGTTGTGTCCCATATTTTCTGATCAAGGAGATTATGGGGCCAAAGAGGAAAGTGATGGACGATGTAGAGTGTGCCTAAGGAGAGTCACATGGAGAGAAAACATTCTCTTAGGCTTTTCCAGGCAATAAATTGGTCAAGCAATGGCCATGCCTCATTCACATGGCTGACACTCACAAAGGATCTACAAACTGCGGTATAGCGTCTCAGGCTAAGTCCTAAGGGGATTTGACTGACCTTATCAGATACAAAAGCTATAATTCTTGTTATATAGGTCTTGCTTTATCTTGGTCTTAGCCATCCAGCAGAAAAGTATAAAAACGAAGTATGAGAAGTAAGGCCATATTATTATGCTGAGCTGTAAAAGACTCAAGTCAACAGCTTCTGACATTGCCAGACATATGGAAAACCCAATACTATTATGGACTACTGGAGTATTTTGCAATATTTTGCTGAATTCATATGTGTATAATCTTTAAATGACAAAACTAAGCCAAAAAGGGTCACAAAAATGACCATTTTGTATCTGTAGATTCAAAATAGTTAAGGAAGATATACAGCTGCATTCTCTTAATTCAGTGAACAGAGGGACCTGTTCTAATACTGTTTGTAAATAGAATATCATGTCTGCATCTTGTACATCAAATAACCACTAAGACAACAATATGCAATGTATTTATTATTGAAATTGTCCTACTAATTTTATTTGAAAATGTCTCATTGCTATTTGTTCTTCAATAAAATTATGGAAAAAAGATAAAAAAATAATGTGGTAGGTATCCTGCTATCATTTCTAACAGAGATATCAGCAGAGGTAGACTACTTGTTCTTTTCTAGGCTTCTTCAGATCCTCAATAGGTAAATTATGTTACCTTCATTCTCCCAATTCAACTGCTAAAATGTGTCATATCCTAAAATTGGTTGATTTAAAATGGTAATCCATATCTGCCAATATGAAGAAGTAGTTGGAAGACAACAGTATGCATTACGATAAATACTGTAAAATTCAAATTATTTTGTTAAGTGAAAAAATAAAATATATTGAGTGATATTAAAATACAGAAATTCTGGATGACTTTTGTTTACATTAGTTTCCATGTTGTCTATGACGATTGTATTAGTTATTTCATGCACCAAATATCCAGCACTCATGACTTAAAGGAGGATAAGTCTAATTGGACTCATAGTTTCAGGGAATTCAGTCCATGGTTGCATTGCTTAGAGGCAGAAATTTCACAGTTGAGAAGTATATCAGAATAGAGGTAATTGAGCTGTGTGGGCCAGGGAGCAGAACAGGCTAATGGTACCATGAACAAGAGACCCCAGACCAGACATAATATCAAAGGTCACACCTCTATGAAGCACACAAATACAGAATGAAGTATCCTTTACTAAGTAGCTAGGAAGCTTTTGAGCCAATCAAATTGACACAATAAGCATGTTATATTTTATATTAAAAATTCAAAATGTTCTTTGTATGCTTAGATCTCTAGAAACTACAAACAAATAAAATTTGTATTATATATGTGTGGAAAAGAAAATGAGACATCCAGTGGAATTTATTTTATTATTATTATTATTCTTTTTGGCTGAACTGGGGATTGAACTCAGGCCCTTGTACTTTCCAGGCAAGTGCTTATTCCACTGGGCCATCTCCCCAGCCCCATATCCTGTGGAATTTAAATCACAGCACAGTAATTCAAGTATGATACTCCAAATACTTTAGTTTTAACAGCTTTATTGTAACATATTTTTGCTTGATGTAAGTAGTATCATTTAGGTGTACAATTTGATGTGTATTAGGAATTTTTTATGGTTGTAGAGCCCATCACCAGCATTCAGTTTCAGAATAACTCCTGTTAAAAAGTTTTTGTGTGTGCTTCTTTGCAGTCAGTATCTACTCCTAGAGTTATACACTACTAACCACCAGTCTACTAATTCTTAATTTTGTTTGGCTAAAAATTTATTGTGAATGAAATAAAGCATTAGGTGATCTTTTGCATTTGACTTATTTCACTAGTTATATTATTCTTGTTGTTTGTTTGTTTCACCTACTATAATGTGTTCTTTTTGATTGGTTAGTAGGAGTGTATCATTGAGGCTTCCCACATTTTGTTTATGTATTTACCAGTGAGTAAATATTTAGATTGTTTCCTGTGATTCACCATTATGAATAAAGATACTATGTGCATGTGTTAATATATGTTGTATTATCTCTTGGACAAATAATGAAAATGAAAATGCTGAATCACATGTGTAATGTTTTAAGAAACTAACGAGCTGATTTCTAAACAGCTGACAAGCTATATCCTTTTACATTTCTTCCAACTGTGTATGAGAGTTCCAAGTTTTTCATATTCTTGTCAGCATTTCTACTTATGCAGGTTATATGTGGTGTTTCACTGTGGTTTAATGTAAATTTTCATGATGACTTATGATAATGAACATATTTCTAAATGCTTATTTACCAGGTTTGTATGTTCTATGGTCAAGTGTCTTTTCAAATATTTAACCAATTTTTATTCATTTTGGAAAGTATTTTAAAATACTGCATAATTGTATGGTGTTTACAGAGCTCAGTGTACATTGGGAATATTGAATCTTTGAATCATCTTGTATATAGGGGCTGTGCTGTGTATTGTAGGGCACTTAACATCACTCTGTCCTCTATCTAGTAGATACCTATAGCATACACAGTCAGGACAATGAGAAATGTCTTCACATATGGTCAGGTGTTGCCTGGGAGACAAAATTGCTCCACAATGAGAACCATTGGTTTAGAAAATTGATATGAATTTGAAAGAAATAAAGATCATAATTCTGTATTAAAATGGAATTTAACTTGGCTATTTTTAAATGAACAGAATTTAGGATGAAGAGAAAGAATTCAGGTGGCACATTTCCTTTTTATGGTTAGTTTTGTTGCTAAATCACTTCCAATGCTAGGAATTTAAAGTAAGAATTATCTTCTGTATTCCTACTTGGTTTTTTTCTGCTTTCTTCTGCTCTTTAGCCATGAGTGTCTATTGGTAAGCGGGACTACATAAACGTTTCGTGAGACAGTCAATTTGACTCTGATTTTGTGCTTTTAAATCTAATCTTGTAGTGTATTTTTTCATTTTTTTCTTTTTCTTACCTTGAATTATTTTCTTATGATGAATATTTATGAATAATATTACTAGGACAAAGGATTAGCTTTATCTTTTATGGATTTTTATTATGTATCACTTTTTTGTTTTCCAAATTTGCACCAGTTCGTAAATGCCCATTTCCAATTTGTATAATCCCTATTATATCAAAACTACTTCTTGAATAAACTATTTTTCTACATCTTCAGAAACTGCTGTGCCAGTTTCTAAACCTCTATAGTAATAGCCTAAGAATTCTCTTTTCTTGAGCTTCTGTGTGAAGAAAAACAACAATATGCTAAGTCAGAGTTTCTCTGCAAAATAAAATAACCATGTCAGACTAAGATTTGAGGTATAGAATGATAAGAAATGTATTTCAAAAGAGAAATCTACTGCATGTGAAGTAAGGATGCTCCTTTATGCAATAAAGCCTCCTTAAGTAAACATTTGATGAAAGGAATAAAATCGTA
This sequence comes from Ctenomys sociabilis, assembly GCA_004027165.1. Taxonomy (NCBI): domain Eukaryota; kingdom Metazoa; phylum Chordata; class Mammalia; order Rodentia; family Ctenomyidae; genus Ctenomys; species Ctenomys sociabilis. The sequence goes on along the minus strand of PVKA01020270.1, from coordinate 25,058 downwards.
CTTGCGCATAAATCTTTTTTATTAACATAAAGTTTGTGTGTCTAAGTGAGCCGTAACATACCCCAGGGAAGAAGGATTGGAATGAGAGATTATAGCAAATAAGATGAAGGAAGAACTTTTATCATTGAACATAAATTGGTACAAAGTTGTTTAACTAAAACCAAGACAGATGACCATCCAGATAATATTTCACACAGCAGAATGAAGCTAGTACTTAATCATTAGGAGCTCTCCCAGTTGAGTGCTCTGTCATTCAAGCATAGATGCAGTGTTTACTGACCTCCTTCATTTTTATTTCCTTGCTTAACTGAAAATGGAGTTGCAACAGAAAATATTTCAGATGATGTTAGTTAGGAGCTGCATCTTGTGGGTGTGCTTCCAATTCTTTTATTCACAGCTGGAACATTGCCATAGGTAGAATTTTGAGGATAGTGTCACCTGAAGAATTTGGCCAAGGAAACATCTCCTTGTCCTTTGGAATGAGTTTTCTAGTAATTCATAACTTTTCATAAATGTGTCTCCTTGTATAAATGCTAACAGTAAGGCATGGTGTAATAAGTGAGAGATGTGAGAAAATGGATCTTCAAGGTGCTTGAGCCAAATGATGTGCAGCATTGAGGCTCAGAATGTGTGAGATACTAGGTCCATTGCATTGCTCCTATCAGCTGGCCTGGGTTAGAATGACATAAGTACCTCTTGAGATCGTCATGCACATTAAGGGAAAAATTCCATGTCTGTTACAAGAACTAAAGAACTCAAGAAGTTTTAGCCATTGTCATGTGGGAAGTGTGTTTATTTGTTTGTTTAATCAGAAGAAGCTTAAGGAATGGAAGGAGATTCATCCTTAACGTAAATTTGTCTCAATGTCAAAACCTCAGAGCCATCCTAATAAGAGTCACTTAAGACACTATCACTTGAATTTTTTTTCCAGGTTAACCTCAGAATCTGCATTTAGATCTTAATTATAATGGCAGGCCCCTAAATATAAATTTCAGAGCCTGTGAAGATTCTGAGATTTTTTTAATTTGCAAGCTGAGTAGGTAGCTTGCCGTAGTTTCAGAGATCCTGTCAGAAAACAAGATACCTGTGTCAGAGAAAAAAATACAATTTGTTACTCATAGCAAAGCAGTAGCCAGAGCATCAGATTCATGTCAATTTCCTGAACCTCAGTTGCCACAGGGCAATATGCAGAGGCCCAGATGCATTCTAGATATGAGAGGTTTCCATTACAGGAAAGAAACCCTGAACCTAGAGAACCCAAATCTTTTACATTGGGCAGTAATCACATTATTTCTTTCCCCTAAGGAGCCATTATCTCTCCGTCCCCATCCTGTAGGCAGACAGTGCCTTCTACTCATGAAGGAGGTATTACAGTTTAGAAGTCTATCTTATGTATAAACATATTTGAAAAACTGGTCCAGAAAAATGTCAGTGAGAGACTTTGCTTGAAGGATCTGTAGAAGTGCAAGGGAGGATTGGCTCTTGGCTATAATATTGGAGAGCTATGTTTATAGACAAGGAAATACACAAAGGAACTACTTTGGGGTTCCATGTGTTAAAATGTAACATCAGTGGGGATAAGAGTAGTTATGTCACATTTAAGACTGCAAAATACTTGTACCACTTCAAGGGCAATGTGTACAGATGGATATCTGATTACAGAGTTGGTGGTGATTCTGCAGGCTGTGTTACCATGTGGTGGCATCAATGTACTGGTGGCATGTCAGTGAAGCCCAATGGAAGGAGCTCCTTCATGGTTGTTGGAAACACTGAGAAGGGCTATTCCCGCAAATTCAGAATGAGGATAAATGAGCAAAGTGCAGAGACACTAATAGGACCTTTTTCAGAGCCTCTGGACATATTTATTGAAGGGTCCTAGAAGTAACTGGAGGCAGGTCCATAAGGAAATGTTAGCTCTCTAGTGCTTGGGGTAGAGGACCAGGATCCAAAAATGTTCCATTGAGAATAGCTCCTGCTTCTCCCTCCTGAACTAAAGGACTGTTTCTATGGAGTGTAGGGGTATATGGTTATAAGTAGGAATTTGTTAGGGAAAGAAACATAATGATGTGCTAAACACAATCAAAATGACCTGCTTTTATTTTTGTTTTGCTGATCCAGTTACTTCATAATCTTAATTTTCTTTTTACAGTGGCATTCCCAACAATCGTTTTGGGAAATCCCAGGATGTACTTTCATATATTCTATAAAAGAGAAACGCTTTGATTAAACACTCTTCGAAAATTCTGACTATCATACTTTCTTTTGGGAATTTACACTTCCAATATCATTCAGGATTCTTGGTTGTCCTGCCCTGTAGAATGTTCTTGTACTTGGTTTCAACTAGTCTTTCCTAAACTAACCTGATCACAGACTACATTTTTGCATAAGTAATTTATGAAAGTCTCATGGAAGGATGATTTGGAGAACTTACTGTAAGGCCATTTTTGTTTTCAGTTTTGATGGTACAGGGGATTGAATCCAACAGCTCAGACATGCTAGGTAAGTGCTCTACCTCTAAGACACACCTTCAGCTTCTTTAAAGTTTTACTTTTAAGACAAGGTCTTCCTGTTTCAAAGGCTGCCCTTGAACTTGTTTTTTTTTTTTTTTTTTTTTTTTTTTTCGGAACTGGGGATTGAACCGAGGCCCTTGCGCTTGCCAGGGAAGTGCCTATTCCACTGAGACATCTCCCCAGCCCCACAGCCTTGAACTTGTGATGCACCTGCATCAGTGTCATGAGCTTCTGGATTTGTAGGACTGCCCCACAATACCAGCTAGATAATATTTTATGGCAATATTATCATATTACTATTGCAGTAGAAGTTCCAATAAATAAGAAGTTTTCATATATGTTAAAGCTTTTTAATGACATCCGCTGTTTCACTTATTTCTTATTACCATGACAAATTAGGAACTCAGCTTTTTTCAATCATGGTACAGCATTGTATTCACTAGTGAAGGGACCTAACCTAGCAGATATGATCTAAAATTTTGCATAATGGTATTAGAGGTTTGTCTGAACTTTTAATGAGCCCTAGATGCCATACAAAGATTCTCATGAAAGTTCAACCTACTTATCTTTTGTGTGTGTGTCTTTTTAAGACAGGGTCTCACTATGCAGTTCAGGCTGGCTTTAAGCTCACTTTGTAGCTCAGGTGGGTCTCAAACTCACAGCAATCCTCCTGCCTCAGCCTCCAGAGTGCTAGGATTACAGGCATGCACCACCACACCGGGCTACCTACTTAAATCTTGAGTAGTATATCACGGTTATTGAGGGCAGAACACAGAGGTGGTGGCTATTGGCTAGGGTTGGCTTTTTCTTGAGTTCCTGTGAGATTTGTTTTTGGTAGGTAAAATATTAAGAGTATAGTTAAGAATTTGACAGCAGTACTGGTTTTCAGTTTTAGAAGGCTGTGTCGTTTGGAGGATTTATTGGGTGCTTTTCATTATGTTAAATAGAGGATAAATTAGTTTTTTATCTCTTCTTTGCGCAAACCACATATCAAATTTTATATATAAAAGCTGCTCTTTTGGCAGAAGAAAAGCAAGGAGTGAGATATGAGTACGTTGCTGGAATTGATAGGAGGTACTCTGGCTGTAATGATCACATTTATTTACAGTGGATTTTGTGGTAAGTTTCACAGTGGCTAAAACTGTGATGTAGGCCCAGGTTGTTCTTCCATAGTGTCTCCTCTGCCCCTTTTGTGTTTTATTGTACATTCACTTCAGGGACAAGTGGAACGTTTGTGTTTCTGCACTGGAGCTACCATGAGATTTTACTTAGTGTACAAGATTCATAGTTTCTTCTTTCACAAACGGAAATATATCTAAGTCACAGTGTTCTATGATGGGGATGATAGTCCAAAACAGAGTGCTTCAGGGAGTGGAAAAGCATTAGTAATGACTCAGAGATCAACATCTGACATAATCTAGGACTATCCCAAACAACTTCTAGTCACCCATTTTTAGTTTCCAAATACATCTCACAGGTCTAAATTCTATGCAGCTGCATCCAGTTCTAAAGTATAAATTGGCTGGGTGTGGTGGTGTATGCCTGTATTCCCAGCACTCAGAGGCTGAGGCAGGAGGATCTTTGTGAGTTCAAGACCAGCCCAGGTTATAAAGTGAGCTCATGACCAGCCTGAACTGCATAATGTGACCCTGTCTCAAAAAGACAATAAATAAATGAATAAATAAATAAAGTATAAGTGCTTTGCACTCCAACATTTTAATTCTACCTCTCTATGTTCTTATTTCCTGCTCAAAAATCTAATATTCTGAGGTTATTAAATTCTAGATGAAGACTATTTGAGACAATTGACAGAAGAAGAATTTTCAATTCAACTATCAATTACCTTAACCCAAAGGAATCTCATAATGATACATTTGTAACATGGGCAGGTTTAGCAAAGAAAAACACAGGGTGCAAAGTCAATTTTGAATTTCAGTTGAACAATGAATATTTCTGTTTTCATTATATATTCCATGCAATATTTGACAGAGAAGTATGCTAAAAATTATTGTTTGTTTATCTGAAATTTAGATTAAATCAGAACTTTGCATTTTATCTGATAACCCTACATATTTGTGGAGGTAAGTTTGAATCAAGTACTTTGTGAAACTCATTTTTTTTGTCATACTGGAGATTGCCCACAGTGTTTCATGTGTTCTAGAGAAGTATTGTACCAGTGACCTACACTCCTAGACCTTTATTCATTTTGAGACAGAATCTCTTCAGTTTGCCTTACCTGTCCTTGAACTTGTGATCCTCCTGCTTCAGGCTCCTCAGGTGCTGGTTCAAGAGCATTATTATGTCTTACTCTTTCACAATGTTGGCCCTCATCATGCCTCACCGAGATAGTACTTTCTTTTGGTCTTTAAAATTATTCATTAATCCTGCACAAAGGTCATTGCAGTGAGTGGGAGTGCACTGAAGGCTGTTACTGGAGCTTGAACAGAAAGCATTCAGGGGCTGCAGAGCCTGAGAGAGCAAATGCAGATGGAGAGACTGGAAATGTAGGCAGACAACTGAGGTTCATATCATCAAGGCAGGGTAACTTGTGGAAGGCAGTACTTGGGCTATATTCATTTTTTTCTTTCTATCGCTCTTAAAATAGTTTTTGTGCAAAGGAATGGTTCAGTTATTGGGTAACTTAAACTGCCTCATCCAAGAGAATATCTTTTATTTAGTCCTTCTGTAGAATCCACTAGAGAATGCAATACTTGGCATTGTGTTTCTTAGCTAGATATTTATACACCGTGTGTTTCCCTGTTTTACATTGGCAAATTATCCCATTGGTTTCAGGTCAGGAACCAATGGGAATAGAAATGGGTGGTGGATGTTGCAGCTGGCTGAGCCAGACCCAGGGCTTCCTTGGAAGGAGATATAGCTGTGTGTGTCAATGTGTGTGCAACCAGTCAAACTCTGCACACGGTCTCCTTTTGGTGTTATACTTTTTTTTTTTTTTTCAGGATCGGGGATTGAACTCAGGCTCTCGAACTTGCCAGGGAAGCACTTATTCCACTGAGCCATCTCCCTGGCCCCGTAATGTTATACTTTAACAAAAATGATTTTATGTCATAGCAGAGTAGGAGTGTGTGTGTGTGTTGCGACAGAGAGAATGAGCATGTGAGCTGTACCTTTGGCATTCTACAATATAAACCCTCCACCAGAGCCTCCAAAGCATGAATTCATGAAGAAATGAACCGAATTCAATCATAAAGGTGTGAAATGAGCCAGTGCAAATGAGACATCCTGCAGCAAGTGAGGGAATATTGGTGACCCAGGCAGAGTGGAGCACAGGCAGAAACCACTTCAGGAAAATTGTGCTGAAAGGCACCCTTCGGCATCCTCTCCTGCACTTTGTGACAACTCTGGGTTTCAGCCTCTTGGATTGATGCCAGAAACCTCCAGGGGTGTTAAGTAATATCCTCCCAAAATTAAAATAAATCCACTTTAATTTAAAATGAGATTATATTCTATGTAACACTTTTAGGAGGATCAGGTCTAGTGTTATAAAATCAGGCAAAGCAATGGAGCGGCGATGTTACAAATTGCAAAGCTGGAAAAAAAAAACACACTAAAGACTCATTAAGGGATTGGACACTGCTGGGATGAGACAGAAACAGGCACGGAAAGCACCCTCTAAATTCATCTTCCATCTCTGTCAAATTCTTGGGAATTCATGTCTTTTCTTGAACTGTCACCAGCCTGTATATAGCTTATTTTGACCATTTGTTTCTTTGCTTGTCATTCATTCATTCATTCATTCATTCATTCATTCATTCATTCAGTCAGTCAGTCATTCCATATTCATTTTATATACTAACTCCATGTTCAGTACTAGCCTTACTAGCACACTGCATGAGTTTGTTGTGGGTTCTTTGAACATTCCCATGATGCTATTGTATCTTCATATCTTGTCCTGGCCTGCACTGGACGCTGGGCAGGGGACATGATGTCACCAAGTAAATTGAGTGGGTTCATCACAGAGCAACCATTGGCAGCCCAGGTTGTGGGCTATAGCTCTTCCCTTCTGGGAAATACAGGGACAAAAGTAGCTTAGAGTATGAAATAGTATATGCTGACTATCATGGACAAGTTAAAGAATACAGAGGAGGAAATATTCTTTCTTTTACAAAGCCAAATTCATTGTAGCTGATTGTGGTTCATACTTTCCTATATTGTATGCTCATAGTACTATTGGGGCTAGTTATTAAAGATTTGGGTAATTGTTTTGCTTCCTGAAATTTCATTTTATTTTGAGTTGACCATCGGATAATAACTATGATGCTTGTTTAAAAATTTGAAAATTCATGCTTTTTCAATAGCAGAAATAATTTGTAACACTAAGGTGTAATTGTAGACTTGACTGGAAGAACAGACTCGTGCAGGTGATTGAATCATGGGTGTCATGTGCTCATCAGTGGATTATGTTGGGAAAATCTTACATTTTATACTGCTGGACAGTTTTCAAAGTCTTTTACTCACTCACTATATGTAAACCTGAGATTAAAATTCCATGGTTCTGTTCACCTTGGTGTCCTTACCACTTTCATGGTAAATTGGCATAGTGGGCTATATAAATATTTAATCAAAAGAAAGATAAACTAGTTTATGTAAAGGCAAAATTACAAAATGCATATACTTGCAGTGGTTATGTTGCTAAATATTGAGAGTCTTATAGTAATAATTACCTCCTACTTAAATATGGGTCACGATTCTGACCAGAAAAAATGCTTGACAAGAATTGTAAATATGAGTTAGAAATCTGAAAGAATTGTGAAGGCCAGTGAGTAGAAAAGGCCAATATTTTGGCATGTTCATGACTTCAGAAATATCACCATGTTCTGTAATTCTGCAGTAATATTGAAAAATTGATGAACACTAATTTCTCTTAGAAATTAGATCATGAGTTGACCTACACAATTCATTTTATTGAATCAGGGGTAATTTTTGCTGCTGTGGGGAATTTAACCATGTCTGGAGATGCTTTTCAATTGTCAAAACAGAAGATTGCTCCTGGTGGCTAGAGGAGCAATCCCTGGTACCACCAAAAAAAAAATTCTGTCACTCAGGCCCCGAGTTTTAGTCTACGGCCATACCACCCTGAATGGACTGATCTCATCTGATCTTGGAAGCTAAGCAGAGTCAGTTGGTTAGTACTGTGATGGAAGGTAAAGGATAGGGATCCACATAAACATCATACAGTGCACAGCACAATCCGTCACAAAGCCAAATTTGAGAAATCCCTATCTTCGTGATAGATGAGCAAGGGTTTATGTTTATTTCCTAACATTGAAATTATAAAAACTAGTTTTGAATGTTTTGCTGCATATTTATTACTATAATTACTAATAGTATTAGTAGTCATATTGATAATGGGGATCAAACTCATGAGTGTTGTACCACTCAGTCATTTTTATCTTTTATTTTGAGACAGGGTCTTGTAAAATTGCCAAATGCCCACGCTGGCCTTGAACTTGGAATCTGCCCATCTCAGCATCCCAGTAGCTGGGATTATAGGCATGTGCTATGCTACCTGGCTGGCTTTAGACTTTAAGACATCATTGCATTCTTTTGCAATATATATACATACAAGTACAGAAAATATTCTTTTTTATCTATACTTTTTTAATGTACTTTACAGAATCTCACTGTGAAGCTTGGACTCATAGTGATCCTCCTGTTTTCATGTTTTCACCCTCCCCAGTGTTGGGATTGCAGGCATGTGCCACCATGCCTGGACTCAGTGGCTGGCTTCACATGCCTAGGGTCCGGGCTGCTGAGGCATGTGGTGCCAGGGACCAAACCAAGGTCCCTGTACTTGCCAAAGCATGTGCTTAGTCCGCTAAGCTTGACAGGTCTATGTGTACTTGCTTTGAAACTATGTTTGAATCATAAAAGACATGATTTAACATGTTGATATGTGCTCCATTCATCCTGATCTTGAATGAAACTCTGCCAGAGAAGGATCATCTCGTACTATATTTCATGTTGTCAGTCAGACTTGTTTTAGTAATGATTTCAGCATTTCAAATAAGTATGTCCTATATCCATTGAGAAGAAGCCTCATTAAAATATTTCCAATTAAATTCCATTTCAAATTTTTATGCCAACACATGGAACTTAATTCTGTATTACATGATTTTCAGGTTTGACCACAAATTCAGAAAAACAATGAATAGTTAGAGATTAAAAATTTATGGAAAGGGCCAGCCAGATAGCTCAGCAGACTAAAGTGCCTACTTAGGCAAGCACAGGGACTGGGTTCGAACCCCAGAGGGCCATGCTGGACCCAATCCCAGGGTGCACTGAGATGGCGACTGAGACTGGGCGTGGTGGTGTGTACCTGTAATCCCACCACTTGGGAGATTGAAAGTAGGAAGGAGCACTATGAGTCCATTCTACATAGTGAGACCCTGTAGACCTTGTACTAAAATAAATAAAAGTAGAATTTATAGAAAATACTCTACTAATACACTTTTACTACTTTTTTGTCTTTGATATTTGCTCAAGAAGGTTTATATCTACCAAATAAAGTTCATTTTCAGACTTTTATTTTTTTGAAAGGATTGGTAAAGCTTCCTATAGTCCATAGAATTTTATTCCTAAATATATGCAGTGGTGATTTAAGAGGCAAAGCCCTTGCTGTTAGGTTAATAGTACAACAGCAGCAGACCAACTAGAGTCAGGGGTCTATTTTCATAACTAAAGTGTATTGGTTCACAGTCCAATGTGCTCTATGCATTGCTTGTGGCTGCTTTGGCACTTTAGCACTAGGGGAAGGACTGCAGGCTAACAGGTTCATATGGTTTGCAAAGCCAAATATTTATCTCGCCCTTTGCAAAAGAATGTCTTTTGTTATTCTCAACAGATAGTGATTCTACCTTTAAAAATATGATCTATAATGTCCTCTAACAGTTGATAACATTTTGTAAAACATATTAAATGTCAGTACACTCTCTCACAATATGTAATTATTGTTTGATCACAATATTTTTATACTTCAGCACATCAAGTTAATTTTATGTTTCTTTATGTCTCAAATATAAAGATTACATTTTCAAAACTCAATAGAATAAATGTCATTAAAATTCTCAAAGCTATGTCATTGAAGAAATACTTAACATTCAGGTAATATTATCTAATAAATTTAAAATTGATTATAAAATTTATAATAATTCTCCCTACAGAGTTTTATTGCTCTTAAAACTTTAGTTTTAAATAACAATGCAGTCATAAAATCTGTAAAATCATGAATGTTGGAGGGCTAATTAGTTTCTGTTTGAGTCATTGTTTAGATTGTACAACAATAAAGCTTTAGGAAAGTATTTTCTCAATTACAAAAATCATGTCTTGGGGCTAAGGTGATAGCTTAGTGTTCTAAAAGCCTGCCTAGAAAATTCAAGGGCCTAGGTTTGAACTCCAGTACTGCATGCCATGCCAGCCCCAGAACCCTGTGTATGTTATGTCAGACAATGAAACTAGGCATAGTGGTGCATGCCTATGATCATACCACTGGGGAGGCTGAAACACGAGAATCACTATGAGCATGAGGTGCATTGTGAGACCCTGTACCAAATAAATAAGTAAAATTAATAAATGCTTCAAAAAATTAAAATAATCTCTTTTGTGAGTCCATTTGCAGATGAAATAAATGATGTATTTATATGTCATTATATGTGAATTATTTGTATATTATGACTCTATCACATTAAGTGGCGGATGAAGCCATTTCCCAGAATGAAATTGTACCTTCTTTGTTTAAGACATCATCACCTCTGAGCTTAAATATCTATCATTTAGAAATCAGTCATTACCATTAGACTTGTTCTCAGTCCACTTAGGGAGTTACTCATGGATCCTTGGCCAAGACTTTAAAGGAAAGTGGTTGGAGGTGCATATAGACAGTCCACTTCATTCAAAATTGTAAATAAGTCTTTAAATTCAGGAAAATATAGATGGTCAAGCTTGTTTCAAGGATCCATGTCAGAGTGTTTGTGTTTCTGCAAGGAATCACTTCATTTTTGAAATAGTTTGTAATGAAACTGTTCTTTCATGCTTATGCACGTAATTCTGTCTCAACAAAGTATTCTGACTTCTCTAACAAACTCTAGACTTAGCACAATAAAAACTTACTTCTTGCTCATGTTACTGTTCAGTGGCAATCAAGGAGGGAAAATGTTCTTGTCCCCATAGTCATGCAGCAATTAGGGGGTGGAAAACTGTAGCCCAAGGGCTAAGCTTGGTGCTTTATTCAGTGTGGGCTGCAGAAACAGATCACTGTAGGGTCACTTAGCAACAAAAGAAAAGTTATTTCTCACAGTGCTAGAACTTGAATCATGTAAGATCAAGGTGTAGCAAACTTGGTATTTACTGAGGGCTGCTTCCGAGTCCATAGGTGTTGTATTCTCACCATATCCTCAGCTGGTGGAAGGGGTAAGAGAACTCACGGGAACCCTTTTTATAAGGACACAGACCTCCTTTGTGAGGTTTCAAATCTCAAGGACTAATCGCCTTGTTAAAAGCCTCAAATCTTAATATCGTCACTTTGGGAGCTAGGTTTTCAATATAGGGATGTTTTGGTAGGACACACTCAGGAACTCATATTTTCTACATGGATTACAATGTATTTCAGTGCACAGGAAATAGTTATATAGACTCTATTGGAGATGGAAAAAGGATCTGAAAATTGGAAAGTAGGACAGGGAAAGGGGAAGTAAAAGATTGAGATGTGATACTTATATGAACCTATTCCCCATGATGAGTGCATTTATTATGTACTGCAAATATTTAGTAATGAGAAAACAACAAATATTAATAACATTTTCTGGCACATGAAAAAGACATGCAATATTTTGTTTTTGTAATTTTAGGACAGGGTCTACAGGGTCTCATTGCATAGATCAGACTCAGTGATCTTCCTGTTTATAGCCTCCCAAGAGCTGGAGTACAGGTATGCACCATCATGCCTAGTTTCAATTGCCTTCTCAGCATGCCCCTGGGGTTGGGGCCAGCTCATCAGGCCCTGGGTTTCGAACTGTTGTCCCCCTCTTCTGCCTAAGCAGGCGCTTTTTAATCCCTGAGCTATTTGGCTAGCATGCAATACAAATTTTGTATCCATCACCCAAAATTTTATTAGACCACAGACAATAAGAATTTTCTTATTCTTATGGCAGCATTTGTTCTAGAATAGCAGAGTTGAACAATTGACAGAAATGTAGGCTAGAAAACCTATATATTTCTGACTGTCCCCCCCAAGAAAAAAATTTATAAGGGTGTGAAATTGATGCATCTCTCCAGAGAGTTGAAGAATAAGGCTAATTGGTGACCCGGTTTACATTTTCGGACAGAACTCAAACTTGTATGTATGTATGTATGTACGTATGTATGTATGTATGTCTTACCAGTACTTGCTAGGGAAGCTTGCAAATGCTTGTAAATATGCTTTGGATGAGTGCACACAGATACTAGAGAATAGTGCTCCCATGAGAGCCATTTATTTGTGCGGCCTCATTATGGAGTCCTATCTTCAACTACAACTTCTGATCTTCAGTTCTATGAATTCATAAATTCTTTTATTCTCCCTTCCCACTATGTCATTATTGCAACTCATCACACTTGATTTATTCAGTGTGCATATTCAGAACATGAAAGAGAGCTTGTTTGTTTTTTGAGTCTTGGATTTCTTTTCTTCTAGCTCAACGTAAGCAATGTGTTGAAAACAGCAGGGTGTCCAATAATTGAGTCTGGTTTGACAGGTTCATTTGTGTATTTACTGAACTAGTCATGCAATAGGTGTTTGAAATATCGATCAGAGCAGTGTTTTCTTTTTCTGGATCTTATTGTCCTTCTTTCTGGTCTGTTTGCACCTGCCAAAGTTTGTGAATTATTGTCAAATGGGAACCTTCCCAAAGAATAATGTTTCATTGTAGTATAAATTTCAAGTGAACATAGAAGCTCCTATAAATTCAAGGATCGTGATTGGCCATGTTTTTCTTTCAAGACAGAATGAAGGAACAGATAATAAGATTATAAGACTGAGATATTTTCATATTATTAAAAGGAGACCCTTTACAACAAAATCTGGTAGATACTTGATTTTCTTAGGTTTCCTACAAATTTCTCAGAAATAGCTGGACATTAGGAATAACTTTTTAAAATCTGGAAACAAGAGAAATTGCAACTATTTATTTGCCCACCAAAGTTGAAAATAGTGTCTCATATTACATTCTGGAGATTTATCTGTTCTGGCCTCAAATAGCAACAGATCTAGTCCAAGTGGGACACTTGTGTCATCAATATTGTGTTCATGAAAGTTCTTGGATGGCCTTGGCAAAGTCATGATGGCAAATGAGAGGTGAGGAATTGGAAAGTGTACCTTATCTGAAACTTCCAAATTTGCATCAAAGTGATACAGCCCAATGTCAGTCTATGGTGAAATTGCACCCCCCTACACACATCTATGTAGTATTTAGTACAGAGTCTACAGGATCTCACTGCACAGATCAGACTTGTAGTGATCCTCATGTTTTCAGTCACCTAAGTGCAGGGATTACAGGTGTGTGCCACCATGACCAGTCTCAATCACCCTCTCAGTACACCCTGGGGCCAGGGCCAGCACGACACACCAGGGGCATCGAACCCAAGTCACTGTGCTTTGCCTAAGCAGGTGCTTTAGTCTGCTGAGCTATCTGCTTTTTTTTTCCTGGAACCAGGGATTGAACTCAGGTCCTTGGGCTTGCCAGGGAAGCACTTATTCCACTGAGCCATCTCTCAGCCCCTCGCTGAGCTATCTGGCTAGCCCCAAATTTTGCAAATATCACTGAACTAGCTTAACAAGCTGCAGTGGATTTCTCTATAACACAAAGCTTAAAAAAGTCACCAAATAATTTAGTATTTAAAAAATATGTCAGAAGATTTATGTCCAGCTTTGTAACAGTATTGAATAATATTAAATGCAAATCACATCTTTATTATGGCAACAAACATCTCTGCCAATGCACATTGTGTTACAGTCTACACTTGGTATATGAGGACAGGGAAATGACTTGATTTTTTCTTTTGTGTGTGTGTTCACCTATTTTTATGTCCTTTATCACTTTCACCTCTTGTTTTTACACATAGGATTTTAAAAGGCAAAAGATGTATATGATCTAAAGAGAAACCAGAGTATGCATACATGGGATTTTATAGATCTCTTATTTACTCTGTTTTGTTAAGGGAATTGTCTATTTTCTTAAAAAGCATGTTCACGACACAATATGGAGAGAACTATCAGGGTTAATGCCCAAGATATGTAAACAGCACAAGTGGGGAGTGTGTTCTAATTCAGTGTGACCAGAGTGAACTCCACATCCTTCTTCTAGACTGATGAGTAGTCTTCTAGATTGAACATTTTCACTGCTAAATGAGTTCAAATTAATTATGGTACTTTTTTCAGCTTATGAGACTGTGGTGTGAAGTTCTTGTTATAGTAGACATATGGAAGGTGAGACTGAAATGTCAGGGACACTGATATTTTCATTCACAAAATCAGAGATTTTTTTCATTGTACTAAAAGTTCTTCATGTTATTTTGGTGGTGAAACATTTTCTCTCTGAAAAGTGAAACAAGGTAAGCATTTGTAAGGAGTTGTGTGGCTTTCCTGTCCCCCATTCTTTATGCTGGAGTGAAAAGCAGGCAGAAACAGTTGTTCATTCCTGTCCTGGGGAACACATCCCTAGGAATTTGTTCCTTTTTTGCCCCAAGCTGGATTTATTCTTCTAAGAAGGAAGTTCTCTAGAAACTGTGATTGGATGAATTTGCTGTCATTTAGAACCCAGCACAAACTAGAAGACGCTGCCTTAGGCTCGGTTATGTTTCTCTTGCTAGGTTCCCTGACTGGGATGAAGGCAATTCTATCTCTTTTCATCTCCCTGAAGGGAAAAAGGGACAAATGAAGGCTCGTTGAGATCAGGTCACTCCATCCTTTAGTGGATGTAGTAGGTTTTTTATTTTTTCTACTTAAGGTCTCCTTTTTTATGAGGTAACAGAAGAAATGTTCATGTCTCAGAAAGCTAACAGGAGACCATGCTCTGACTAATAGAGGAATGTTGTTGGAGCCTTACTGTTTTGACACATTTGGTTGCCAGGCCAGGGGGGAGGATGGAGTTAAGACTGAGGCCTGAGTCCAGAGCTAGGATACTCTCCAAAGCCTAAACAGGTTACTACAAGTGGTTTTCTTTGGGAAAGTATTTACCAGTTCCTGTTTCACAGAATGTGCTCCGTGCCTGGGATCCTAGTATTTCTTGCTCCAGTAGACCTGTGCCTGCCCTCAGCGCTCCAAAGTATAGGTCAGAGTGAGAGTCATGAAGTGGAATTGGCTCTGTGAGTGTGGCAGACAGCACTGATGTCTGGGCCAGCTATCACCTCTAGGGTGGGTCTTGGCATGAATGGGAGGAGCCAGGATTAGAATACCACATTTTATGTCATATCCTCGGTGACTTACTCCTAGCCAGGCCCCACTTCATACCCATATATCACACTATGAACCCATCCATGGGCCAGCCCACTGATACCCCATCATCTAATCACATTCTAAATGCTCCACTTTTTTATTTTTTGTTTTAAGTTTTTTGTATTTTAGACAGCGGTCTACAGGGTGTTCAGGGTCTCACTACTAAATCACACTCATAGTGATCTCCCTGTTTATAGCCCCCTGAGCTTGGATTACAGGCCCACGCCACCACGCCCAGTCTCAATTGCCATCCCATTGTGCCCTGCAGGCAGGACCAGCATGGCAGGCCCAGGGATTGGACCCCTGGCCCCTGCACCTGCTTGCTGGTGCTTTAATCGACTGAGCTATTTGGCTGCCCCTAAAAGCTCCACTTCTGAACACATTTTGAACACATTTTAGGTTTAACCCATAATAAGAGATGCCACATTTATATAAAGGTACTTTACGTACACAGAGACATAGGTGGTGAACTGGAAGATCCTCCTCCCCTAACTTTGATCTGCTTTCCTCTTAGGGTGCCCTTAAGGAAAAGGAACAAATGCATGTGGGAATTCTTGCCTCACAAAAGACCTATGTCTGTGGGCAGCTTTGAGACTCACTTAGCTCATTAACTTCTTAGCAAGAGAAGGAGAACTGAGGGTTGATAGACACCAGTAGGTCCCTATCAAACATTAAATACTGAACACTCACCCCTAAGCACTAATGATAATTGACATAATCTACTTTGTCTCTTTTTCTAATCTCCCCTCTCATGTACCATCTTTTCTTTTCTGGAATTCTTAGCTTACAATCATAGGAAGTGTCCAAATATTATCACTGTGAATGGATTGCCTCAGAGTTGCCTGCCCTTAAATTACTGGCCTTTTGAATCAGCCCAGGATACCAATAGTGTGCTTCCTCCCCTCAGCATTGGAAACAGATGTTTTGACAGCTTATCATTGATTCTTGGTGTTCATTTCCTTGGAATTTACTGAACCCTGGACCCCATGGGGTTTCTGAAAAGGTTTCTTCATAGTCGCATCACTGCTCTGCTAAAATCAGAAAGTTTTGGTTCATATTATGTCAGAATGAGATCTATTTTGCTATTTCTAATAACTGGCTTTTCATTTACTTACGTAACAGGAAGCTGCAATTTCCAGCTGCCATTTTCTGGGACATAAAGGTTACCTTTATATGCTCTTAACAGACAGCAATGTTAATGTGGTAAAACAACACTATTAGTCAACCTTTAGTATCTCTGCTTCATTTCTCGTGCAGGGCACAGTGACCTGCTAGGAGCCACTGTGAATTCTGGGATGAATCCATTAATTTTCCTGAGCTTTTGGTATTTATTCCTTGAAAATGGAGTAAGAAATTGTGGAGGACAAGCTTATTTTTAAGTATTTTTTATACTCCTTAATAATCTTCAAGTCCTTAATAAACCACTTACAGTCATAGGAAAAGAGCATATATTTTCTTTGCATAATTCTTATGGTAATTTATGTCCATTTTTCTTCTGATGACAAATAATGCATGCAAAATGTAGTCTATGATTTAAAAGCAGCTGTGGTGGCAACTAGTAAGCCTACAGGAATATTTTTTCATCTAACACACCAATGATTGGTGCTAGTTGGATTCTTAGGGGGATTCACAAAGTTGGTGAAATTTATCTTGGATTTTCTTGCCTTAGTCATTCTTCCTTATTTCTAGAACATGAGTTCTTAACCTAAGTACTAATTACACGTGTGTTAGGCAGGCTTACTCTTTGCAATAGGAGCTGTCCTATGCACTGTGGGATGTATAGCAACTTGACTCATGTGTACTCATTTGATATTAACAATATCTCCTTGCTCAGTTCTAACAATCAATATATCTCTGGTCATTATTAAATGCCACCTGTGGGAGAGGAGTAGAAGCAGATGTAGCTGTGAACCTCTGCTGTGCAGCCTCTTTTCTACAAGTTGCTGGATGTTTCAAGTTGCCTTACAGAATTCTGGATTTCTACATGTGTATTTCATTCCCATGTGCCCTCTGGAGGACCAAGGCTAGAAAATCCTTGTTTTGTGTCCACTGATGTAAGGCCTTTCTATGTTCCTTATTCAAAGTGGTTCACACTGGTTCCTGAGCATCTCATTGGGTGGGCTAAGGCAAGCACATTTAAAAGGGGAATTAGTTAAACTAATTTCCAGTGACAACAGAAGTCTACAGCTTAGCTAATTGTCACATGTTCTTACTTGTGACATCCAACAACTTTATTACACAGGTAAGGTTATGGAAGAGGAAATTCAGACTTATAGTAAAGGAGCAGTTACCACAAGGTCAAGAGATTTGGTGTAACAAAGCCAGTGGAGCTTTGCCTTGTGACCATGATATTTTGAAATGTGAAGGGTCTTTCTAGATGTTCCCTGATTGTTCCAGGAAATCACCCATGCTCTTCCTATTCTAGTTCCCATCTGCACAGATGTCATTCTTTTGTGTACCGTATAAGTCACAAAAACATTGTTCAAAAGTTGAAATTCCATGAAACTGACTCATGCCTTTTGAGACTTTCCACAGTTCAGGGGAGTTTCTCTTTTTAGAAAGAAGAATCATTCTAGCTACTGCCACTGAATAATTTTTATACAGGCATCCTTTTCCATCTCAAGTCTCACTTTTTGCAAACAAAAGTGGGAACAAGACTCTCATACATACTCATCTTATAGGGTATGATGACATAATTTTTCTCAGCTATAATCTTGCCTTTACAATTTTCACAAGAGATATCCTGATAGTTCTTGTGGAATCTAAGCAACATCATGCAACATAATGATAGGTATTTTATTTTTGCGTGTCTCAGAGAAATGTTAAGAGATTCTGTGACATGTTAGGAAGCTTACAAAAGCTTTAAGAAGATACTAAGTGATATAAATATATAATCTCTAACAACTGTTATAGTTTGACTCTACAGTACCTTCAGAATCTTTATGTGTTAAAGGCTTGGTCCAGTTTGGGCAGCAGTGTTCCAAAGTAAAGAATTTGGGGAGTGATATAATCTTGAGGCTCAGACCTTTTCCATCTGTTGCTGCACTGAAGGATTTATAGCTCAAAGTTCTGTTGAGAAGTAGAAGAAACTAGGAGGTAAAACTCCATAGAAGGAAGTGAGGTCATCAGAGGTGTGTCTTTGAAGGCTTTATTTGTCCCATGTTCCACCTGGTTGCAATGAAGTGAACTGTTATCCCCCACCATGCACTTCCATGATGAGGTTTTTGCCTTGCCACAGGCCCAAAAACAGTGGAACCAGCTGAATATCAGGAAAGGATCTGAAGTTCAGCTGAATTAGTTTGATTATGTTGAACTTGTTTTTCTCAGTTATTTTGACACAGTTATGGAGAACTAACAAAAAGCTATGCAATTATGTTTTAAAAATTTTTATAACTATATTTTAAGCAATTTGTAAGAAATGTAAAGACACAGAATGTAAACAAAATTAACCACAATTCCAATGCTTACCCTTGGTCCCTGGTGATGTTTTAGTGCATATCCTTTTAGTCCTCTTTTTTTTTTTTTTTAGTGGTTATATACATGTTATGAAAACAAATGCTCTGGAATCATACTAGTCAGGGCACTTAAGCATACAAAATCAAGGATATTTTTAGAGTCATTGTATATTTGACATGGCTATCTACATAAGCTCTGTTTTATTTCATGTTATCTGATGTTCTCTATATTTGAATCTGTTCTTGTTCTGAATCCAGAATATAATATACATGCAAAGGATAAGAAACATTGTTTGATATTCTGTAGGTTCCTTGCAATATTAAATTTTGATGATACATGTAAAAATGAATGCCTGGACTTCGGTCTTTTTGAAAATCACACATCTGAGCGATTCTATACTGAAAGGTGAGGCTATCTTCCTCAGTCACATTCTGTAGGGTGGCATGGTGGGACAGTGAACAAGGGTGGGTAACAGTATGGCTAGCAGTCAAGGGACAGGAAACATGATGGTAATGAGCTACTATTTCTTGGGTCATTGCTGCCTCAGGCCAGCTGGATGGAGGGACCTAAGATAAAGAGAAAGGGGGAACAAGGCTTGTTTCCTGTGTAATTGTGTTTTCTGGGGCCAGAAGCACCAAGGCACTACTCCAAAAATACACTCATTGAGTGTTATAGTTGATTAGTTGGTCTCCAAAGAAATCAGAATGCATGTGAGAGTGTTTGCCTAATAACTGGGCAAGCATCAAGAGAGGAAGAAGGTGATTTGAGCAGATTTATAGATTTAAGTGATCAAAATCATTCCCTCAAGAACTTAGATCTAAGTTTTCTGAAGGTTAAGAAAGATGGTAATGAATTATTTAATGTTGAATACAAGTAATATGTTAGTTTTAGGATCCAAATGTCTATCAAACCCCAAGCTATTTGACTTGTATTTTGTAGTTATGCAGCGTAAGGTGACAGTGACACTTGGATCCTCATCCTAATTCATATGGTCATTTTGTATAATTTAGTTTAGAATATAATTTTTAATTTGTCAGAGTGTACATAATTAAGCTTATTTTATGTGGGATTTAATGATTAATTATGTGCTTTCTCTGTGTGTATATGTTGGTATGTGTGCATTGGTAGGTGTATGCCCTAAAATGATTATTATAGCCTGTAAAAGCATAAAAGGAAATTTTTGTTGTGTTGAACTCCCATGTGGTATTGGTCTGCAAATGACAATTAGTTTTTAGGAGCACCCTATAGTAACTATCAGAAACTCCTGGTTTATGAATCAAGTTATAAATAGACATTTAATTATGTCCTGTGCTATAAGTAAATGCAGATGGAGAGTTTTACTCTTGTTCTATTGGGATTTTTGATACCAATAGGATGGAACTCAGAAATACTTCACTATTGAGCTCCATCTCTAGCCCATTTAATTTTTTAAAACTTTTTTATTTTGAGACAAGGTCTAGCCAAGTTGTCCAGCTGAGCCTCAAACTTGCTATCCTACTGCCTCAGCCTCCCAGGCGAGCTGTTGCTGTTGGTGGTGAACACTGTGTACATCTATAGTCTGATGTGTGAGTTATAGCATGTTATTTTCTTATGGTGCTGGAGGTTGAACCAAGAGCTGTGTCCATATGAGGCAAGTTCAACTATGCTACATCTTACAAAATTTTAAGGTAGTTTTCTTTAAAATACTGGATGCAAATATTCATAAAGAAACCTAGAATTTCCAGGTTTCAATGGATATTTCTTTGACAAAATTCACTACGGATGCACATAGTAAGGGGAATGTACCTTCAGGGAGATTAATGTATATTACAGAATTAATTTTGCAGAATAAGGAATATAATAGAAAAATTTTAAGTTGAGGGTTTCTTTATCCCAGTCAAATTGATTACCCTAAATGAAAGAAAATAAAGATTTTGCTGAAGAACTGAGAAAACTGAAATTAATTTAAACTAATTTAGTGATCTTCTGTTGTCCAATTTTATTTTATTTTACATTATTTATTTATTTATTTATTTATTTATTTATTTATTTATTTATTTATTTATTTTGCAGTAGCAGGTATTGAACTCAGGACCCTGCACTTGCCAGGCAAGAGCATATTCTCCTGAGCTATCTCCTCAGGCTTATTTTATTTTTTTTTATATTATACATTTTTATTGAATGCTGTTTGTTTTTTTTTGTATTTTAGGCAAGGGTCTATAGAATGTTCAGAGTCTCACTACTAGATTGGACTTGTAGTGATCTGCCTATTTACAGCTTTCTAAGAGCTAGGATTATGAGCACGTGCCACTGCATCCAGTCTCAATTGCCATCTCAGTGCACCCCAGGGGCAGGGCTGGCCTGGCAGGTTGGGGGATTGAACCTCTGGCCCTTATGCCTGCTTGCAGGCATGTTAATCTGCTGACCTATTTGGCTGGCCCTTTTTGTCCAATTTTAAAAAATGGTCTATGCTTCTGAGGTAGTCCAGACAATGTCAGGGCTGGATCCAGATCACCTGATATCCATTTTACTGTTTTTGTGCCTTCTTGCCCCTATTTGAATTGGTTTTATTCTTTTACACTTTTCTTGCTGATTCCCTTTGACTACCTGAACCCACTTTCTTTCATTGACTAGAAAGCAGGAAGTACCTGGGAATCTAGGTCCCGATCTGTGTATACAAATCCAAAGTACTTAACCAATGACTAGCTGGTGCTGGAACATGAAGGCCCAAGTGCTTTGTTCATGGTTAGGGCAACTCTGAGGCCTAACACACATGAGATTAGACCACAGCAACCTTTGGTTTTTGACAGTTCCTGCAATCCTGCCCTTCTTAGTTTCCTCCCTGTCCCTGTGATGCTTCCCCTTCCTGGTCACCAAATGTTCCTAGGGGACATTTTCTTTCTGGTAATTTGTATGTACACAGACATACTTTAAAGATTGACTTGTAGAGAATCCAGCACATGAATATAGGGAACAAGGAGCTGATGAGCATTAACACCATCACCCCAAGTTTGTTTGGTTTCATAGAAACCTTGCATTCACTTTGACTTCATTTGGAAATTGTGGAACATTAACTGAAGTGACTGAATTCTCTGAACTTCATTTCTGTTGCAACAAAAACCAACAATGGAATCCAACTCATAAGCTTGTTGTGAAACTTACAAGATATTCATGGCACAAAATAAACCATCAGTGTCAGCTTGGAGAAAATCCTGCTCCTAAGTTTCAAAGGAATCCTTATGCTTAGATCATTATCTGTAACACAACTCAGAAAAAGGACACATGAGATGGAGGACATTTTGGTGTTCTAAGTTTGAAGGGAAAACATGGGGCAGAATCATTAAATGACTGTATATTGAGTCATCTAATCTTTAAGTCCTTTGATTAGAGTAGCAGAACACAGCCTCGGGATCTAGTGGTCTGGCATTTGGGAAATAGGTGCCTGAGCAAATGAGGACATTGGACTCCAAGTGCAAAAGTGAACAAGAGATTTTAAAGATCAGAAATAGCATCTAATTGAGGAAAGGTGAAAAATAAACAAAGGAACAAGAAAGAACAGAGTGAGAGTATGCTCTCTAACCATCCTTAGAAATGACTCAAATAATAATGATAGCCTTTTATCGTGTGTCACTCTTCATTTCAGATGATTCTGATATCTAGCATTGATTTGTCTACTTCATCTGGAAGAAATAAAAGAGGCTCAGATGATAGTGTACTTGAATCTGTGAGTCTGAAAAATATCACATGAAAAGTGTGAAGGTTGTGTGCATAAATCTACATATGATTATATTCATGTATGTGTTAATTACTTCCTCAGAAATGAGGATCAGACATATGGAAAGGCATATGTACTGGGAGGAAAAAGACCTCAGGTGTGTCCAGTATATCAAACTGGGGATCAGCTACATGTTGGAGGGCACATGTGAATCAGGTCTTTAATTTATAGAGAATGAAAGTGTATTTCACTGATTTACATTCAGAGGCCAAGGGTATACAAACTATTTAGAAATAGATTTGAATAATATATAAAGAAATTCAAATTGCGTTTGTGTTTCCTGGAGGATTTCAGGCCACCATATCTGAGAAACTGAGGACACACAGAGGACAGAAACGATGCATTTGCAAAGATACAAAATAATGTCACATAAATAAGAGCTATTTATTTTTTTAAGCCAAAAGCAAATATAGGCAAAATACAGGAGTGCAGAAATATTTATTGAATACTGCTAGAGGGCTGTGTGCAATGGTATGAAGGTGTAGGTTTCTTCTGGAGTACTTTTGAAAAGAGAACCAAAATTGGAGGCAGAAAGCCACAAGAAAATTCATGAAAGGGTGCACCATTTTCCAGTTATGTTGGAAATGGGCAAGGTGTCCATCACTAAAGCTACTTTCTACTCAGCAAAATTATTATACAGGACTTTGAATGATTCTGACTCTCCCCTACTTTTATGAATGTTTCATTTCAATTTCCATAATCACTTGTGGGTCTTATAATTTAAACATAATCAGTGTTCTTAATAAGACATTTTTAAGTGTCATGAGTTTTATACCCATGTGATTTATGTGAATCTAGTTAAGAAGCTGTTTGTGTCCTGAAGTCAAGCACAGTACACATCTTTACCCTGTACTAAAAACAGTGGACATTTTAATTGTTGACAATAGTTCTCATACAACAATGGAGACTGGAGTTTTTCAAATGGACAGAATTATGCCAAGCATTTTCAGTGAAGGTAATAGGGCAATGTGTGTGTAGCTTTATAGTATCTTTAAACTACTGGGGAAGATGTAAGGGACAGACTGAGTGATAGAGGGGCTCCACACTAATAATTACACATCCAGAGAAATGATTTGAAAGGATGAGCCAGAACATGAGATGTTTTTTAGTAAATAAAATGTAAGAGAATTTCTGCTAAGAGATGATCACTAAAGACAGTTGTCTAGGAGTAAGAGAATATTATTGGGAGAGTATGAAATGCAAATAGTGTTTCTTTTGTTTGCTTTCTTGGGAAATGAAGAAGTAAATTTACCTTTCTCACTAGCTGAGAAGGATAGAGTGCAGAGACAGAAAATGCAATTTTTATAGAAAATCTGGTATTTCAGTATATCTTGGGAAGAAAAGTAGGTGGACCAGAGCAGCAACAGGTGTAGGCAGCAGTTCATAGGCTGCTGCAGTGATTTTGTCAGGAGAGGTACACAACCTGGCTGAGTGGAAAGACAAGTGTTCACACTGACTACAGCAGATGACGAAAGAGATGCAAGGTGTGAGGCCTAGCCAGGAGGCTAGCAAGAACACCCAGGTGGACCTTGGTAAATTGTAGTGTGATACATGGACAGACTTGGGCACCAGACCATTAGCTCAGTTCTGAAACTGCTGATTACAAAATGTACATGAGACACACAGGTGAAAATGGAAAGCAGTGCAGTCAAGTATGCTGCGCCGCCAGCAGGCAGCTGAGTCAGCTTGCTTTGGAGTCAAGTGCAATGATGTTGGACTCTAATCAACACAGCCCTCCCACTCTCTGAGGGTTCTTGATGGCAGTGCTGGTGGGAGGGAGGCAGTCATGTAAATTGTTTTCTGTTCATTTCAGCCTCAATTTCTGCTTGCCCAGAATTTGATCGGTACACTGTCTGCTTATGCTCGTATGCTGTGTGTCTTCTCTTCTGCATTATCTCAAGCAGAAACAAGAGCCTCACCAATAACAATTACTTACATGAGGCATTTATTTAGCCAACTAGAAGTTTTGGTGAACTAGAGGAGTTAATATTACAGCAATTATGTTCTAACATCCTTCTTTGACAGCGTTGACAATATGTTATTCGGCCATCTTCCTCCTCCTCCTTCAAGACTTGTCTTTACTGTTTTCTGGGTCCTTTCTGTAGGCTCCTTTGGGTGAGTCTTCTACCCTCCCTGTACAAAGCACAGTGTTTGCCTTGTTCTCAGACCTCTGGGACCCAAGCACTGCCTTTCTGCAGCTCAGACCTTGCTGAGCCATTGACATGTCAGCCTTTCCTTCCCTGCAGTGGAGCAGAAAAGATCCTCATTTTTCCCATATCTAAAATACCACAGATGCAGCAACAATTTTGCTTTTAATTAAGTTTCACTCAACATTGAGTTTGGAGCTCAGAAACAAGGTCTGGCTTGAGGCAAAGTTTAGACTGTTAGCGTGCAGACCCTGAACAGGAAAGTGACTGAGACAAGTGATGGCACTCCAAGCACAAGGTGGAGGCAGCAGGGGAAGCAAGTGAGTGCTTTCTTCTCAGCTTGCCAAAGGAGAGCCAAGGGAGCTTTCTGGACTTAAGCCACATTTACTGTGAGGACTCCATGTAGGGTGAGAAGATAAGTAGGAAGAGTCCATTTCAAGGTCAGATTTTGGTGAAGAACTATTGCCAATTATTGAAGAACTAATGAAAGTCAGAAATTTATCAGCCACTATATTATTTCTGTGTCAATGGATGATAAAGGCTTTATGAAACATTGTTTCTAGATACAAATTCAATTTAATTCAGTTTCTGTTATGCAGCCTTTTCCTTAAAGGAATCAAACATTTATTGAATATTTATTAGGCACAAATAATTATTATACCTCCATTTATGCTTATGTAGTTCATAAAGTGCAAGATATA
>PVKA01020269.1:0-40648 GCA_004027165.1 Ctenomys sociabilis | reverse complement strand
TGAAGATTTCTATGAAACAGTACCAATCTTATGTAGGGTTATACACGTATTTTTTTCGTGTGTGTGTGTGTGTGTGTGTGTGTGTATAAAGGACAGGGAAGAAGTAATATAAAGTCAATAGAAAATGGAAATATACTTTTTAAAGTTTCTAATACTAGGAGAAGATATCATACAATGTCTTTTAGATAAATTGTAATTCAAAGATATAGTACAAATCTTAAAACAAAAATTAAGATTAAGCAATATTCAGAAAATTAAATAGTAATTAATTAAAAATTAAATGTTTCAAAACAATTGAACTAAGAAAAAGTTTTCATGATAGTAAAGAAATACTAAGAATAAAACATAAGATAAATACTGGAATGACAAATAAATGACCATCACTTGTGAAAGTTTGGGGATAGGATATTGCACAAAGTTCTAGTGTGTTGTGGACATAGATAATGACCATGATGCTTACTGGTGGTCAGGTGTCACTTGTGGGATTGAGCTATAGCTATTTCCTTGAAATCCATCCCCTGAATGTCAGATTGTTGTCCCATATTTGGGAAGTTTTCTACTATTACTTCCGCCCATATGGAATCATGACCCATAGGGTGCAAGAGAAGTCCATTTATAGAGTGTGCTGATGGAAATATTTTGCTGCTCTACACAAAAGAATAACTGAAAGACTACTATTGTATACCTTTTATTCTCCTATGTTTAATTGTTTGCCCTATTTGGTGGGTTCTTTTCATTCTCGTTCTTGGGGTGATCATTTTGCTCCCTCTCTAGAATGTCATTTAGTAGTCTTTGTAGGCTTGGCTTTGTCATCATGAAATTCTTTAGTTGTTCTTTGTCATGGAAGTATTTTACTTCTCCATTATACTTGAAAGAGAGTTTTGCAGAGTATATCAGTCTGGGTTAGAATTTGTTTCCTTGCATGACTTGCAGTACTTTGCTCCATGTTCTTCTTGCCTTTATGGTTTGTGAAGAGAAATCTGCCGTTATTCTGATGGGTTTTGCTTTAAATGTGATCTGTTTCTTTTCTTTAGCAACTTTTAGTATACTGTTCCTGTGCTGAATCTCTGGGATCTTGATTATTATATGTCTGGAAGTGGTTTTAATTGGGTTGATGTTATTTGGAGTTCTATGTGCTTCACTTAACTGAATGTCAAATTTTTGCCCCATATTTGGGAAGTTTTCTGCTATTGCTTCCATCCATATTCTTTTTATATCATTTGTATTGGCTCCTTCCTTCTCACTGATGCCTATTAGTCTCACATTATTCATCTCTGCATCATCTTGAAGGTGTTGAATTATTTTTTCCTGCATCCTAGTTGTTTATAAGAGATCTTTGCTTACTTTTTCACTAGCTGCAATGGTGTCTTTAATGTCAGAGAGTCTATTTTCACTTTCACTCAAATGGATTTGCCAGCTTGTGATTGAGGGTTTAATTTCCTGTATATCACTTTGGATCTGTTTCATACATTTTATTTCTTTCCTATATTGTTTATCCAAGGGTTCTATCATTTTTATATTCTGCTCTATTTTTATCAATGTTTTCTTTAGAAGTACTTAGTACTTCTTTGATTATAGTCATCACTACTTTTTTGTACTTCAGAAATTATTTCTGATCTGATTTCTTCTATATGTTTGTGCAGTTGTTTACTTCCAACACTATTATTTCAGAGATTTCAGACGTGTGAAATGCTGGGTTTGTTCTCTGGGTCGATTCAGGATCTGGTGGCCCAGGTGGTCTCATTCACATACCAGGCCTGCATTCTGGGTCACTTCAGGATCGGGCCGCCCAGGTAGTCTCTAGATAGCATATGTATAAATCTGTCATTGTAAAATAATCACCACTAAGAAAATAATTATTCTCAAAATTATAACATGTAATCATTTTTATGTAGTAATTCTTCTTATACATAATTATTTGATTTATGATACTTATCTTCCAACGATGTTTTGCTAATGTTGGACATATAATCTATACAGATAATTGAAGAAGTAATAAGCCAATATACCAACAGAAATTGCTTGAATAAGTTCAATGTGGAGTCCTACTATAGAGAGTCCACGTCATGGCTAGCTTACAGTCCTGAAGATTCACCACCCATGTTCACCAAGACCACACTTCCCCACTCTAAACAGCCATGTTAATCATTTTCCTATCACTGGGAAATACCAAGACTTAATAGAGATGAGGCTTATTGTGACTTACAGTTTTTGTGTGTTCAGTTCGTGGTTGGCAAGCTCCAAGGCCTGCTGGAAGGAAGTTGCCCCTATCATGGTGGCCAGAATCAGACAGTGAAGGAAGGAGCCAGAAGCAAGGCATTTTAATAACACACTTAAATTTCCATTTTGACATAGAATAGCCTTTTTAGTTAATCATCTCAGTCTGATACATTAGAATATCTCACTTAATTTGTTGTCCTTTAATGGGATGTCACTGAAGTGTGTGATATTGTCTGGGCTGCTTAATGTCTAAAGCTATTTAAATGTAGTGGCACATTTATAGTATACACATTACATAATTTTTGTTATTCTTATTGACTGGTGCTCTCATGTTGGTTTGTCATGAACCTTCTATTGCAAATAGCTGGAGTATAAGAAAAACACAAGTGTCTGAATCTGAACAAAAAGGTCTCCCACCACATACAGTCCCAGTTGGGCATTTTGGAACACCAATCTATCTGGAAGCAAGCAGTGGAAGATGAAGAAACAAAGACAAGAGTCAGGATGTAGAAAGCTGAAGTCAGGTGGAGCCCCTTCTCCTGGTGGGACAAAATGAACTGCCCAACAACTGCATTGCTTTTATATACACAATCAGCAAGAGGCTGATAAATAGCGATACCCCTCTGGTTGTAGGAGAAAAGGCCTGCCTAACAACTTGTCTGGCTGGCTCACCTCAGGGGCCCTGGAGGCTGGCCTTGCTTTAGCCTCCACATGCATGACTGATCACTAAATCACTCTTCACACAAAGCTGTAATAAAGTTTATGATAGTCTAATTAAAAATTTGAATCATACCCAACTCTTCTTAAAATTTAAACACCAGAATAGGTGCACAAAGATTTAGATAAGTTTATCTTTAAAAAGCAAATAAAATTGAAATGTGTATTTTTCTTTCTTATTTGTATTAGGTTTTCTTTAACAAGTCAACTTTGCCATGGCATACATGAATATAAACATAAATGAATACAGATTAATTAAATTATCAAAAATTTAAACAAGCATTAACACAATGTGAAAGAAGAAAAAAGGACAAAAGGAATTTGCAGATTTGTAGGCTCTTCTTAGAATGCGAAGTTTAATCAGAAAGTCTGATGACGGTTCTGAGTACTTGGCAACCATGGTTTACAGTGCAGTTACAGCCAAGTCCAAGAGCCACATCACCCACAACCAATCCCAAAAATGGCACAGAAATGGCATCAAGAAACCTCAGTCACAAAGACATGAATCTCTGAAGAGGGTAGATCCCAAGTCCCTTAGGAACATTCATTTTACCAAGAAGCACAACAAGAAGGGATTCAAGATGCAAGCAAACAATGCCAAGGCCATTAGTACATATGCTGAGGCTATCAAGGCCCTTTTCAAGCCCAAGGAGGTCAAGCCCAAGATCATCCCCAAGGGAGTAAACCACAGGCTCACTCAACTTGCCTATACTACCCACCCCAAGCTTGAGAAGCATGTCTGTGCCCACATTGCCAAGGGTTGCAAGCCTTACTGGCCAAAGGCCCAGCTTCTGTAGCTTCTGCTCCAGCCTGGGCCCAGACTCCTGCTTTTGCTTCAGCCCAGGCCCCCAGAGGTGCCCAGGCCCCCATGAATACTCCACAGTAAAAGCCTCCTATCTGCTGATGAAAAAACAGAAGGACTGATGTGACCCCTTGGGTGCCGCCATCTGTAGGAGGCTGGTGTCCTCCTGTGCTCTTTGTAGAAATAAACCTGAGGTTGAAAAAAAGAAAGGATGATGAAAAATTCAGTTTTTTTTTTTAATTATTATACTAAAATACACATTGCCATTAACCTCTCTCAAAATACTCCTACCATATTTCTCACTTTCTTACCAGTTTCTGAAACAGTCTGGAAGTCCAGTTTCATGTATATTTTTGTTGTGCTGTCCTGACTGCCTTAATGTCCTGAATCATTCAAAACAGTTAGCTTTCATTATCATTTTGATTTTGGGAAGAGCCAAAGGTGCAGTGCAAAATTTGATGAATGAGGTGGATGAGAATTCACTGCTGTGTTTGTAATAGAAATTGCTATGAATGATTCATTAATGAGGGATGATAGAAAGCTACAGAAAATGTTTAAATTTTAAAAATCTGCTGTAATGAGAAGCACACTACCATTTAATACCTCTGCAAATATTTTCCTTTGTTTTTCCCATCATTCTTGACAATCCATGTAGCAAGGTTTTCGTTTGTTCTCTTCCGCTTTGTTTTTTTTGTGGCACTGGGCATCAAACTTAGGACCTTGCACTTGCCAGGCAGATGCTTGTGTAGCTTAACTATATCCCTGGTCCAAAAAGATTTTTTTTAAATTCATTTATTTATTACAGTGTCTCACTACACATCACAGGTTCTTTTTTTTTTTTTTTTGCGGGGGTGGGGGCTGGGGGGGTCAGCTTAGCCCGCCCTGGGGGGAGGGGCTGGCATGGCATGTGGTGCTGGGGATCGAACCGCGGTCCCTTTAGACCACTGAGCTATCTTGCCAGCCCCCCAAAAAGATTTTTTTAACTAAATCATTCAACATATTTTTCAACCATCCCTTATATATTTCCTAATTAACAATCAGAGAGAAACAGTGGAAAGGAAAAAAATGAACTTCAACTCAAGATAAAAAGTTCTTCAAAATCTTTGCTCTGGATACTTTGCATGGATCTTTCAGGGGGTGGGGGCTGCTGTTATTGTTTGGTTTTGGCTTGGCTTGGTTTGGTTTGAGAATAGTGCCCCAACTATAGCACTAAGTAGTTATTTCAGGCCTAGGGATATAGCTCAGTAGCACAAGCACTTCCTGACAAGCACAAGGTCCAGAGTTCAATTCCCATTACCAAAGGAAAGAAGTAGTAATTCAGAGTTAAGTTTACTTGTTTTTCATTCACACCAACCTCTTCATTATCAACAAATGAAATTTTTTATAAGGCAAATTTCATTTCATTTTTTATTATTTATGTATTTATTTTTGTATTTTAGGACAGGGTCTACATGGTCTTAGGGTTTCACTGTGTAGATTGGACTCATGATGATCCTCCTGTTTACAGCCTTCCCAGCACTAGGATTACAGGTGCACACCACTATGCTCAGTCTTAATCTCCATGTCAGTGTTCCCCAAGGGCAGGGCCTATATGGCAGGCCTGGGGATCAAACTCACAACCCTTGCATTTACCTAAGCAGGTGCTTTAATCTGCTGAGCTATTTGGCCAGCCCTCCCAAGGCAAATTTTAGAATTAAATGTTAGTTTTTCTTTTTGAAATTAAATCATTAATTATTAACATTGAAGAAGTAGGTCCTTAAGGGGCTGGGGAGATGGCTCAGTGGAATAAGCACTTCCCTGGCAAGCGCAAGGGCCTGAGTTCAATCCCCAGTTCCACCAAAAAGAAGTAGAAGAAGAAGCAGGTCCTTGAAAATCAAGGAGAATGGCTTGAGCTATGGATATAGCTCAGCAGCTTAAGTGCCTGCCTGTTGAGTGTAAGGTCCTGGGTTCGATCCTTGGTACTGCCAAAAAAAAAAAAAAAAAAGAAAGAAAGAAAAATCAAGAAGGAGAGCTGTGCAAAACAGATAAGAGTAGCATCATAATTGTTCAAGATTTTGAAGTTATGGCGTGTTATCTCCTCTTGCTTCTTTAGGGCTGGGATCTAGACTAGCTCTTCTTTGTGGAATTGACCTGAGCCAAACACTCTGGGAATCCAACAGTTACACACAACAGTTAAAACTCCTACCTTCTAGGGTGTGTATATTTCACGGAAGGAGACACAAACAGAATAAATATATAAAATATAGGTTGTATTAGGAGGCAATAAGTACTACGAAGAAAAAGCAAATTGGGAAGAGAAGCCCCAAGTGTTAGAGGTAAAAATCATCTCAAAGCACATTTATACGGAAGGATGCCGTGGTCAGGAGCCATGTGGTCAAAGATTGAGCTGAGACCTGAGTAATCAAAGGATACAAGGAGACTCTGGCAGCTGGAGAACAGAGAGGATTAGATGAAGGCAATCTGTCTGGATTCCTGGACCCCTGTTCAGTTTGGAAAATGGAGAATCAGTGTCATCTGCATATTAAATGCTACAACAAATATCGCCAAAACAAACACGTTTATGCTGGTATCCAAACATTCCGATGCTTGCTTTTTTTTTTTCTTTTGCATAGAACACTTCATTTGGGAACACACAGTTTGAGAAAAATGGTTCAGTCTGTGAACTTCTTTAGAAGCAAAATCAAGCATCTTATTCTTCCTGGTGTTTGCTTAAACACATTATCCTGAAATTGCTGAATAGGTCAACCATTGTTGGACCAGAATTATTTAATATACAAAGTCAATGTGCCTTAAAGGGAGAAACCACCAATCATTTCTTAATAGCCCTTTCTATGGGCAGTAGATTACATGTCCACTGAGGACTGAGTGTCCTCCTCTCTTAGCTTCCCTGTCCTCCCCTGGATGATGGGATAGAGCCTTAGCAGCCTGGACAGACTCCATCCAGCTGCTCAGCAGCTCCTGCTCTAGCTTAGGGGGTTCTGCTCTGAGTACAGTCCTGACAAGAAGTCTGAGCTCCTGGTTATTACTAAATGAACCTAGTCTTTGTTTCCCGCTTTCCATGTTCCCTGTGTGTACTACACTCTTAACAGATGAGTTCAAAAGGAAGAGAACTAAGTGGTCAGACTTGAGGAATCGCACCCAGTGACTCTGTTTTTTCCACTGAAACATTGATAACAGGGAATTTGTTCAATGTATAAAATATCAACATTTTAAACAATTCATGATAAAAGTAGAAATATTTTCAAAATGTCTATGGGAATATAGAGAGAGAGTTCAGTTACCTATGGTTACATAAATCCCATATATTGATAAATTACATATATTTTTTTCATTTTTAAAGAGATTATAATAGTGTCTGTTTCAGAATTTTTAAGAAATTTACAAAATGACAAATACTAATAGACCCTGAAAAATGATTATTGTCAAAATACCAACTAATTCTATGAATAGTTCCAAAGTTTCTTTGCTCACAAATGGCTACATATTCACTAAGATATTGAAAGTCACCCAGGGGACTTGTGGATCTACAGGCAGCAGAACTCTTAGCTGGGTTTGTGTGTACACAGTTTGTAAGATAGACATAAGTAGATTTTAGTAGAAAATATCATACTTACCAAGAACTCATTTGTTTTTGTCTGACTTTGTGTTTTCACCCCCAAAGTCGGACTATGATGAATGAAAAGTAATTGAGAAAGAAGAATGAATAATTAAAGTTGTGGAGAAAAACCCTACCCCTACATAATTTTCACACAGCCCCAAAGGACTTTGCCTTTGAAACTTGCTTCTCCACCCTTCATAAATACAGCACACTCATAACTCGACAACCACTGTGCCTTAAGCTTCTTACTCTTAACTCTAACAGCATCTCAATGTAGAGTATTTTCGGACTTACCAGATAAACAGAAAGCATTGAGAAATATTGGTGTTTATAAAATGTAAATTGAAAATTATTTATGAGGAAAGAAGCTCATTAAACAAGAAAATTGTCACAGTGAAACAGATTATGTGATCTTTACTTCAGTAAGCCTCACAATTATTACATTCATTCCTGATTTGAGATTTATACTTTGAATATTAATAATGTATCTTTAATTGCATTTCAACAAAAAACTCAATTTCAGGATTTCAGACTTAGTATTCCTTATACATAATTTGTCAATTTTAATTTTTTTAATGTATTTGGCACAGGGTCTCACTATGCAGCTAGGACTCATACCATTCCTCTGCATTTCAGCCTCTCCAGAGCTGGGATTACAGGTGTGTGCCACTAGGCCCAGTTTTGGTGGTGCAGCTTGTGGTGCCGAGAATCGAACCCCAGTCCCTGTACTGGCCTAAGCAGGCACTGAGTCCGCTAAGCTGTCTCATTGTTCCTACTTTTAATTTTTTCATTAGCACATGTTCACAGGACTTGATGACTACATCTCGGTGCGGAGGTGGTACACAGACACAGCATACCTCACTCCTTTTCTCATCCCCTTCCCCTCCTCTCTTTTCCCTCCATCTCTTGTACCCGACCCTTTTGTAAAAGTTTTGTCCCCTATTTCTGACTATATATCTTTTATTTTGCTCTTTATTTGTATATGTTCTTACATAAGAGAAAGCAGTATTTAAGCTGTGAGTAGTGCATGGTTTATTTCTTTTTTTTTTATTTTATTGAAGTACAAATACCGATGAGACAGTTTCAAGACAAATTAACAGGACAGATTCGATAAATTAATACATTGCAAACTGTTTTCATAATGTTTTGGTGTCGTACAAGGTGCATACATGATATTATACTTACTGACATTATTATAGCAGATGTCTCTTAGTGAATTAAGAGAATATAGCTGTTTACTTCTCTTATTTTTTATACCTGAGTTATATCACACATTCAATAATTAATACTTTCTACCTTGTTTTTTCCTAATAGTTGTTCATAGTACTAGAAGCCAACATAATATCTTGTCCAGCCACTATTAATGCAAATCTTGCTTCTCATAGAATTATGCAGAAGCATGGCATATTTATCCTAACTGTACTGTTTATACACACACATCATGATTCTTCTTTTGTATCCCCCCCAACTTTTTTTTTGTCTAGACCTGTCAAAGATGAGCACTCCATTGTCATTAAACCAATTTAGGTGCCTGAACTCGGTGACACAATCCAACACAGGGCAGCATTCCACAATAATAGTGAGTTATCTGAAGAAGTTGACTATAGTGATTTGCAGCTCAACTTATTTCATATACCTCATTTTTATACTTTTCTGCTGGATGGTTAAGACCGAGATAAAGCAAGACCTATATACCAAAAGATGTAGCTTTTATTCCTGATGAGGTCAGTGAAGTCCCCTTAGGGTTTATCTTGTAATCCTGTACCTTACTCTGTAGATCCTTTGTCTGTCTCAAAAATGTGGATGAGTCACGGCCAATGCTTGACCAGTTTGCTCTCTGTGAGAGCCTGAGAGAAAGTTTTCTCTCCATGTGACTCTCCCCAGGCACACTATACATCATCCATCTCTTTCCTCTGTGGCTCCATAATCTCCTTGATCATAAAATTTGGGGCACAACTGAGTTTCATGATGTTACAGTACAGGTTCGCCTATGCCCTGGTTTGTTTCATTTAGTATTACGGTCTCAGAGTGCATCCACTTTCCTACAAAGGACTCAGATTTAGCCTTTGTTGTGGCACATCCCATGTGTGCGTGCACACGTGTGTCGGGGAGAGGGGGGCTGCGTAACTGAAGAGAGCAAAGATCAAACAGAGACACGGACAAATGGATGATTTTAAAATGAAATAAGAAACATGTAAAATTTAAGCTTGGTGTAGTGACATATGTCTGTAATCCCAGCATGCTGAGATGCTAAGGGAAAGAAAGGGGTGGGCAACTCTTGTTCCCCGCAAGAAATATAATCATCATGTGCTGCTAACATATGGTAATAAAAAGCGACACCACTCAGTGCAAGTGCCTTTAGTTCAAGGCTTGTACCCCCTCACACACACGCACACACACACACACACACTCACACGCACACACACACACACACACAGATGCATTAGTATTTGTATTACCATAGCACAAAGAACCTACTTCTAAACCCCCCTACGGATGTTTATACACTTATAAACACAGACATGTTCCTACACCCTAAGAACTGTGAATGCACAGAAATTACATTGCATAAAATGTTGTGCAATCCCTGGAAATTAAGGAGCACGTGTAGGTAAATCAGCAGCCTTTCTTCTCTTGCTTCTGATTTTTGGAACATACAGCCCAAGAATTATTTCAGAGTCAAGCTTTTCACTTAATGAAATAAAAAGAAGAAATTACTTTATGTAGTAGGCCCACTTAGAAGGTAAAAGTTAGACTTTTAAAAGTCTAACGATGTGCATAATAATGTAAAAATAAATTTGATGGTCTAAAAATCCTAAAGTTAAAAAAAAAAAAATACCATAGTAATATTAGAAGAAACTTCGGGGAATAGTTTTGGTGGTAGAAGCTTCCCTAAGAAAGAAAAAAATGAAAGCCTAAATAAAGGTTGCTCCTCCATTTGCATAATGTGAATATTCCACCGAGACCACGCCTACCCCCGTCTTACGTGTGGGCTGCACGTCACTACCTGCTTTCCAAGACAGTGGGAAAAAGGCTGAACATAGGGCAGCTTTACATAGGAATCTGACCAACACCGCTCTATCCAGGTGATTAAAGTTAAAACTAGTTGCTGGCCAAATAGCTCAGCGAATTGTGGGGCGCGCTGAGCCAGCGATTGAGATAGGGTGGGGGTGCACACCTGTAATCCCAGCATTTGAGGGCTATAAACAAGAGAATCACTAGGAGTCTGATCTAGAAATGAGACCCTGAATACCCTGTAGACCCTTTCCCTAAAATACAGAAATGAATAAAGTTAAAACTCATAGATGTAAATTAAGTTGACAGCAGGCATTCTTGACACATGTGCTGAGAGGAGCCCTCGTATTTACAGTAAACAACAGTCTAGTTGTAATAGAACTTGGAAAATATTAAGAAAGCTAATTTGCTTGGAATGCCTGTCATTCTGATCTGCTAAATACATACTTCCTGTCATGACATACAAATTATTACCCTACTGTCTCACAAGTAAATGTTTGTTTGTTTGGTTGCTTTTTTTTTTTTGGTAATAAATGAAAAAAAAAAAAAGACAAGGAAAAAAAAATGTTACAAGACTGTTCTGCTACAAGGCTGTATATGGTTAGATTTCTAAATTCTGTGTAATAATATGTGTATAGTACTATTTTTTAAAAATTTTTCCCCATATTCTGTAAGAACTTAAAATTTGATGCATCGATACTTGATGGAAAATATCTGTTCCAAGTTATGCCTAAGATTTTTTGATATTTAGGCAGATAGTTAGGATAAACCAACTGCATATGTTGCAGGGTAATAATCACCTTTGCTTCTGGATGGTTAACAACCTAAGTTTACAGATCAAAAATTGGAGAAATGGAAGGGCTGCAGGGTCAGCCAACATTTTGGCCCTAGACTTTCAAGGTCAGTGAAGACTCAGGAATAGGACAAACTGTACTGTAACATCATAGATCTCAGTTGAGCCCCAAATTTTCTGATCAAGGAGATTATGGAGCCACAGAGGAATGTGATCAATGATGTATAATGTGCCTAAGGAGAGTCACATGGAGAGAAACTTTTTCACATGCTTTCATAGAGCCCAAATTGATCAAGCAATGGCCGTAACTTATTCACATGGCTGACACTGACAAAGGATCTACAGATGAGGTATAGGGTTACAGGATAAACCCTGAGGGGACTTCACTGACCTCATCAGATACAAAAGTTACATTTCTTGTTAGGTACGTCTTGCTTTATCCTGCTCTTAACCATCAAGCAGAAAAGTATTAAAATGATGTATATAAAGTAAGTCATAATAATATGCTGAGCTGTAAATGGCTCTAGTCAACAACTTCTTTGGATAACCCACTACTATTGTGGACTGCTGGACTGTGTTGGAGTATTTCACTGAATTCAAGCACCTATAATAACTGAATGACAATAGAATACCCATCTCCGACAGAACTAAACAAAAAAGGAGATACAAAGGAAGGACCATTCTGTATTTGTATAAACAGTACAGTTAGGATAAATATGGAGCTACTTTCATGTAATTCTATGAGAAGGAAGATTTGCACTAATAGTGTTTGGACAGGATATCCTGTCTGCTTCTTGTACTATGGATAACCACTAGGAAGATAACAATTTAAAAAGTGTTAATTATTGAAACTGTACTATAATTAAGATTTTTAAAAAGATAGGTAGACAGCTACATTCTCTTAATTCAATGAATAGAGGGATCTGCTCTAATAGTGTTGTAAACAGAATATCATACCTTCAACTTGTATAACAAATAACCACTAAGAAAGCAATATGCAATGTATTAATTATCAAATCTGTTCTACTAATTTTATTTGGAACTATCACATTGCTATTTGTTCTTCAATAAAATTATGGAAAAAAATAAAGAAAAAATAAAGCTAATTTTTTTTATTCTGATTTTTTTTCCTCCTGAATTTCTTGTAACTTCCTTGTTATTGTTTTCTTTTCTTCTCTTTTAACAAATCTTACATGTTTATATCTGGTAATCTTAACAACTAATTTGAAAGAGAGCTTCACATAGTATAGCAGCCCTTGTTGAATTCCTATTTTCCTATTACTTTCTTTAGTGAAATCCTTTATCATTTCTAATGCTGTTTTTTCTTTTCTGTTGCTATTTTGTATTTTTAAAAATTAAAAAAAAGAAGTATGAAGCTGGACATGGTAGTTCATGCCTGTAATACCAATTAAGGATACTGAGGCCAGCCTGGACTTAATAATGAGTTAAAGACCAACTTGAAGTACATAGCAAAAACCTGTTGAGGGAGAGAGGGAGGAAGAGAGAGAGAGAGAGAGAGAGAATTTCTCCCAGCCCGAGAAATGAGGCCCTGGGACCAAATCTGAATGGTCCTATCTATATGGAGCCCTGGGATCAAAAAATGAGGATTAGATAAAAATCTAACAAAATATGAGTGACATATGAACTTTAATATGATATATCAATATTGGTTCATGAGCATGACAATAGTAGTGCACTAAAGCACTAATAGGAAACTCTGGATGTAGTGTACACAGGAACTGTTTGATAATTTTATTTTTTCTGTAACTTTAAAACTTTTAAAAGTAAAGCATGTTGAAAATATTTTTTCTATGGTAAATAAAGTCAAGTAACAGAGAAAATACTTTATAGGAAAAATATTTCAAAACATACAAAGGAAATCTATTACACCCCATTTATCTATTAGGACAAAACAACCTACCACAAAAGGAAGTGGCTTAAAATAATGTTTCTGTTTCTTTTTTTTATTATTTTATTGAAGAACAAATTGCAACGAGACAGTTTCAGGACAAATTAACAGGACAGATTCAATAAATTCATACATTGCAAA
The DNA here is from genome assembly GCA_004027165.1 of Ctenomys sociabilis. Lineage (NCBI taxonomy): Eukaryota > Metazoa > Chordata > Mammalia > Rodentia > Ctenomyidae > Ctenomys > Ctenomys sociabilis. The sequence continues at coordinate 27,453 of PVKA01020269.1, read as the reverse complement.
CTGTTTTCATGATTTGGTATCGTACAAGGGGCATACGTGATATACTTACAGACATTATTATAGCAGATGTCTCTAATAAGTGAATGAAGAGATAGTAACTGTTTACTTATATTATTTTTTTAATACCTGAATTATGTCACACATTCAATAATTAATACTTTCTACCTTGTTTTTTCCTAGTGGTTGTCCATAGTACTAGAAGCCAACATAGTATCTTGTCCAACCACTATTAGTGCAAATCTTGCTTCTCATAGAATTATGCAGAAGCACGACATATTTATCCTAACTGTACTGTTTATACACACACCTCATGGTTCTTCCTTTCTATACCCCTTTTTTGTCTAGACCTGTCAAAGATGGGCACTCCATTGTCATTAAACTAATTTAGGTGCCTGAACAGGCAACACAATCCAACACAGTGCAGCATTCCACAATAATAGTGAGTTATCTGAAGAAGTTGTTAACTGCAACCATTTACAGCTCAACTTATTATTGTGGTCCCACATTGTATACCTCATTTTTATACTTTTCTGCTAGATGGTTAAGACCGAGATAAAGCAAGACCTATATACCAAAAGATGTAGCTTTTGTTTTTGATGAGGTCAGTGAAGTCCCCTCAGAGTTTATCTTGCAATCCTGTACTTTACTCTGTAGATCCTTTGTCTGTGTCATCCATGTGGATGAGTCACAGCCAATGCTTGACCAGTTTGCTCTCTGTGAGAGCCTGAGAGAAAGTTTTCTCTCCATGTGACTCTCCCCAGGCACACTATAGATCATTGATCTCCTTGCTCTGTAGCCCCATAATCTCCTTGATCAGAAAATTTGGGGTACAACTGAGTTTCATGATGTCAGGTTCACCTATGTCCTGAGTCTTCGCTGATCTTGAAAGGCTAGGGCCAAAATTTTGGATGGCTTTGCAGCTCTTCTATTTCTCCAGTTTTGATCTGTGAACGTAGGTTGTTAAACATCCAGAAGAAAAGTTGATTAGTATGCTGGAGCATTTGCCGTTCAGTTTGCCCTATCGGACTCAATGGTTTTTAGTTGTTGTTGTACATTTCTGTTTGTATTTCTTCTTTTGACTTATGCTAGGGAGACTATACAGTACTTGCACGTGTGTGTCTGGTTTATTTCACTTAGAGTATATGTTCAAGTGGCATCCACTTCAATATAAATGCTTCAAGTTCATCATTCTTTATAGCTCAGTAATACTCCATTATATAGAAATATCACATCTTTTACAACCATTCCTCATGTGATGGACATCTTGGTTCTTTCCAAGATTTTGTTATCACAAATGGTGCTGCTATAAACATACGTACTAATATATCACTATGATATAATGTTTTCAGTTCCTCTGGGAAAATTTCCAGTAGTGGGATAGTGAGCTTGAATGGGATTTCCAGTCCTACTCTTTTGAGGAGTCTCCACACTGATTTCCACAATGGTTGTACCAGTCTACATTCCCACCAGCAGTGGAAAAGTGTACACTTTTCCCCACAACCTCTCCAGCATTTGTTGTTGGTTGATTTCCTTATGATAGCCGTTCTTTCTACAATGAGATGGTATCTCAGTGTTGGTTTTATTTGCATTTCACAGATAACTAGCGATGTGGAGCATTTTTTCATATATTTACTTGCTTCTTTAATTTCATCCTCTGAGAAATGTGTATTCATCTCATGCCCATTTCTGAATTGAGTCATTAAATTTGAGGACCCTGTTATATCTTAGTTCTTTATATATTCTAGACAGCAGACCTTTGTCTGATTGCTTATTAGGATTTTTTCAAAATTTGTGGGTTTCTTTTCACTTTGTTGACAATTTCTTTTGATGTGCAGAAACTCCTCAAGAAGAGTTGATCCCAGTTGTTGATTCTTTCAAGTGTTTCCCATGTGAACATATGTTTGTTCATGAACTCTTTAGCTACCCCTATGTCAAGAGTTCCTCCTACTTTCTCTTCCAGGAGATTGAGTGTTTCTGTTTTAATATTTAGATCACTAATCCATTTTGACTTTAGCTTAGTGCACGGTGACACAGCTGGGTCAAGTTTTAGTTTTCAGCATATAAAAAGCCAGTTTTTCCAGCACCATTTATTGAAGAGGCTATCTTTCTTCCAGTGAGCATGTTAGACCCCTTTGTTGAAGATCAGATGGCTGAGTGTGATTGTAGATGCCTCTGTGTCTTCTCATCTATTCCATTCATCCTCAGGTCTATTTTGTTGCCAATACCATGTTGATTTTATCACAGTGGCTTTGTAGTATAATTTCCAGTCAGGAATTGTGATGCCTCCTGCCTTGTCTTTATTGGCCAAGATTGCCTTTGCTATTCTAGGTCTTTTCTACTTCCAAATAAATTTTAGGAACGATTTGTCTAGGTCTGGGAGGTATGTTGGTGGCAGTTTGATACAGATTGCATTAAATCTGTATAGCAGTTTTGGGAGTATGGCCGTTTTCATGATGCTGGTTCTTCCAAAAAAGGAGCATGCAATATCTTTCCATTTTCTGAAATCCTCTATAATCTCTTTTCTTAAGGTTTTGTAATTTTCTGTGAAAAGATCTTTGACTTCCTTGGTTAAGTGATTTCCAAAGTATTTCATTTACCATGGTGCTATTGTAAAAGATGTTGTTTCTATAGTTTCCCTTTCAGTGTGCTTCTTATCTGTGTTGAGGAATGCTATTGACTTTTGAGTATCGATTTTGTATCCTGCTATGCTACTGAATTTCTGTATCAGTTTCAGTAGTTTCTTGGTAGAATTTTTGGGGTCTTCCAAGTAAAGTATCATTTCATCTACAAATAGTGATAATTTACCTTCTTCTTTACCTATTCTTATTCCTTTTATTTCTCCCTCTTTTCTAATGGTTGTTGCTAATGATTCCAAAACTATATTGAATAGGACGGGTGAGAGAGGACATCCTTGTCTTGTACCTGACTTAAAAGTGAAAGATTTCAGTTTTTCCTCATTTGCAATTATATTAGCTTTTGGATTGTCACAGATGGCTTTTATCAAGTTAAGGTAGAGTCCTCTATTCCAATTTTCTGTAGGACTTTGAACATGAATGAGTGTTGGACTTTGTCAAAAGCTTTCCCTGCATCAATTGAGATGATCATGTGGTTTTTAGATTTCAATCTATTAACATAGTGTGTTACATTTAAAGATTTTCAAATATTGAACCATGCTTGCATCCTGCGATGAATCCTACCTGGTCATGATGTATGATCTTCTTGATGATGTGCTGTATTCTATTTGCTAGGATCTTATTGAGTATTTTTGCATCTATGTTCATGAGCAAAATTGGTGTGTAGGTCCTTTTTAGCTGTGTCTTTCTCTGGTTTTGGAATCAGTATTATACTTGCCACCAGAAATGATTTTGGGAGGACTGCTTCCTTTTCAATTTCATTGAAGAGGTTGAGGATTGTAGGGATTATATCTTCTATAACTTTCTTGTAGAGTTCAGCTGTGAATCCATCAGGACCTGGGCTTTTCTTTGTTGGTAGGCTTCTTATTACGTTTTGTATTTCATTGGCTGTTATTGGCTTGTTGAGAGTTTTTGTATCTTCTTCATTTAATTATGGTAATTTGTACCTTTCAAAGAATCTGTCCATTTCATCTCTGTCTGCTATTCTGTGAGCATAAAGTTTCTTAAAGTAGCTATTGACAGTCATCTGAATTTCCACTGGGTCTGTGGTGATTTCACCCTTTTCATTCTTTATTGCTTGTATTTGAATTTTTTCTTTCCTCTTTTTGATGAGGTTTGCTAGAGGCTTATCAACTTTATTTAGTCTTTCAAAGAACCAACTTTTTGATTTGTGAATTCTTTGAACTGTTTTCTTCATCTCAATTGAATTGATTTCTGCTTCAATCTTTATTATTTCTTCCCGCTTTTGCACTCTGGGTTTTGTTTGCTCTTCTTTTTCTAGTTGTCGGAGGTGCAACATTAGGGTGCTAATTTGTTCCCTTTCTGTTTTCCTAATGTGTGAGTTCATAGCTCTGATTTTCCTTCTAACAACTCCTTTAATCGGATCCCATAGATTCCGGAAATTTCTGCTTGAATTTTCATTGATTTGTAGATATTGTTGAATGATTGCTGAGTAGGGTGTTGTTTAGTTTCCATGAATTTAGCGGGTTTTTCTGGTTTCTTTTGTAATTTAGTTCCAGTTTCCTTGCACTGTGGTCAGATAATATGCATGGGATGATTTCTGTTTTCTTGCCTATACTTAAGCATGACTTCTGAACTACTATGTGATCTATTTTGGAAAATGACCCATGTGCAGCTGAAAAAGATGTGTATTCAGCTGTGGTTGGGTGGAACACTCTGTATATGTCCACCAGGTCCATTTGTTCCAAGCTCTGGTTCAGTTCTGCTACTTCCTTGTTAATTTTTTGTATGGTTGACCTATCTTTTTGAGATAAGTGGATGTTAAGTTCTCCTGAAGATTGTAGTCTTAGATATTAGGTTTTTCATGTCCATTAAGATTTGTCTTACATAGTTGGGTGCTCCTGTGTTTGGTGCATAGATATTTACGAGTATTGCGTCTTGCTCTTGAATTTTTTCCCTAATCAATATATAGTGGCCTTCTTTGTGTTGTTTGGTCATTCCTGGTTTGAAGTTGAGACTGTCTGAAAACAGAATTGCTACTCCTGCTTTTTTCTGAGGTGTTGGGGCATGTAGTATTGTTTTCCATCCTTTGATTTTCCGCCTATGAATATCTTTTTGAGTTAAGGGTGTTTCTTTTGTACTGAATGTTGTTGGCTTTTGTTTCCTAATCCACTGTGACAGTCTATTTCTCTTAATTGGTGAAGTGAGTCCATTCACATTGATGGTTATAATTGAAATGTGTTGACTTATGTTTGTCATGGTATTTACCCAGTGTTGTTTACTCCTTTGTGTCGTGTGTTTAATTGTCTGTCCTGTTTAGTGCATTCCTTCCATTCTCATTCATGGAGTTCTGGTCATTGTGGTCTCTCTCTAGAACATCTTTCAGTGGCCTATGAAGGGATAGCTTTATCATCATGAAATTCTTCAGTTGTTCTTTGTTTTGTATGTATTTCCTTTCTCCATCAAACTTGAAAGAGAGTTTTGCAGGGTATAATAGTCTGGGCTGGAATCAGTTTTCATACAGGACTTGAAGAACTCTGCTCCATGCTCTCCTTGCCTTCATGGTTTGTGTACAGATGTTGGCTGTAATTCTGATGGGGTTTTTTCTGCTTCTTCTCTCTCACAGCTTTCAGTATATTATTCTTGTGTTGGATTTCTGGAATCTTGACTAATATATGTCGTGGTGTGTTTTTAGTTGAGTTGAAGTTATTTGGTGTTCTATATGCTTCAATTACCTGAATGTTGGATTGTTTCCTCATATTTGGAAAGTTTTCTGAGATTACTTCTCCCCATATTCTTTTTATATCATTTGTATTGACTCCTTCATTCTCACTGATGCCAATTAATCTCACATTGCTCATCTTGGCATCATCTTGCTTGTGATGGATTTTTTTTCCTGCATTCTCGTTGTTTTTAAGAGATCCTTTCTCACCTTTTCACTAACTGCACCAGCTTCCTCTAGATTTGAATCTCTGTCTTCACTTTCACTCAAACAGCTTTGTAGACTCGTGACTGATATGTTTAGTTCTTCTATACCTCTTTGCCTCTGCTTCATGTATTTTATCTCTTTTCTGTCTTCCTCATTCCAGGATTCTGTCATATTTCTGATCTCCCCTATATTTTTATCCATGTCTTCTTTAGAGGTAGCTATTAATTCTTTTTCTGAAGAGTGTGTTCCAAACTGGTTTTCCTCCATATATTTCCAGACTTGTTTCTGTATTTCAGGTGGTATGATTTCAAAGAATTCTTTTTTGATTTTGGAAATTATTTCTGCTTTGAGTTCTTCATGACCTTTCTGCTGTTGTTTCTTTGCTTCTGATGCTGTTAATTTATACATTTCAGCTAGAATAGTGTTCTCTGCACTTGTTCTGAGTGAGCATAGGATTTCCCCTAGATGCTTCTGGATTCGATTCTTTATTTCAGATGCTATGTATTCAAATATTTCTTTTTCATTTCAGGCATTATTTCTTGTCTGAGTTCCTCTATACCTTCTGCTGTTGTTCCTTTGCTTCCGTCTCTGTTAATTCATTCATTTCAGCTGAGCTAATGTCCTCTGCACTTATTGGTGGACTCGAGACCTGAGATTGCATTTTCTCCTTGTCTTTGTCATTTTGTATAGCACTGACCTCTGACCTTTGGTGTAGAGCAGCTATAGCCTTAGCACGTAATGAGATTCGAATGCCAGTGTATTAAGTTTGAGATTATCCAGTTATGCCTGGCCTGGATCTAGCTGTTGTGTTCAGTTCCTTTTTGCTACAGCTCCTGTGATTCCCCTCTGTTGGGTCCCTGGCTAGGGGAGCAGTGGGGGGCACAGAGCCTCTCCCTCACACTCACCAGGCCGGGCAGGGATAGATCAAGTTCCAGGAGAGTCACTAAAAGTTCTCCCTCCCGTTGTGGGCTTGGGGCAGTGGCTACGGGGAGTTGCCAGGTAGGTCTGTCTGGGATGTCTCAGGTAGGTCTCTATCTAGGATGTCTTGGGGACTGAGGCTCTGGATGGTGCAGAGTATGCAGGGAGAAGCCAAAGGCTGTCCCTGAGACTCACCACACACTGAACTTTGATGCCCAGGGAGTTGGGGAGATTCCCACTCGCTCAGTGGGCTTTGGGGCAGGGGATCCATGGAGTTGCTGGCGAGTGGGTCCTGAGTCTCAGGCCTGTTGCCGGCTTGGAGGGCTTGGGGGTGGGGATCCGGGTAGCACGTGGGAGGAAGCCAAATGCTCTCTCTCAGACTCACCACACACTCACTGATCTGGGAAACCAGGTGAGTCTTGCAAATTCCCACTGATGGGGAGGCTTGGGGATGGGATCTAGGAGGCCCCTGGAGTGGGCCCCGCTGTCTCAGGCTGGTTGCTCTCGCCAAGTGGGCGTGGGGTGGGATCTAGCATGTTTTTCCTCACAACTATGAGAATGGACAGGGCCCAGTTTTATCATATGCAGGGCCTTTCTTTTTTATGTACTTAGTACAGGGTCTATAGGGTCTCACTACCCAGCTTAGATTCATAATGACCTGTTTTCAGCCTTCAGCAACTTCTCAGTGCACCCCAGGAGATCTAAACCAGTTCCTGTGTCTGCCTAAGCAGGTGCTTTAATCTGCTGAACTGTCTGGCCCTCAGATGCTTGGTTCATTGTCCTGCCTGGTGAATGGACCAATAAAGAACATCTGCAGCAGTGTTTGTGTCTGTGTCCGTGTCCATGTCCATGTCCATGTCTCTGCCTCTGCCTCTGCCTCTGCCCCTGCCCCTGCCCCTGCCTCTGCCTCTGCCTCTGCCTCTGCCTCTCCCTCTGCCTCTGCCTCTGTCTCTGCCTTTCCCTCTCCCTCTGCCTCTGCCTCTCCCTCTGCCTCTGCCTCTACCTCTCCCTCTGCCTCTGCCTCAGTCTCTCTGTCTCTGCTCCTTGTACTCCATCTTTCCAGCCAGACAATTTTAAGAGAGCTCTGGCATGGTAGATCAGAGCTCCAAAGATACTTGTCTCAAACTGACAAAGCCTGAATCGCCCTCTATGAACCTGATCACCTTCATGAGCCAGGGAAGGCAGACAGTGTGACATCCCTTGCATTGTAGACATCCTTGCAGTCTCCAGTGCAAGCTGAGATATGCAGATTTAAGGAGTGTGGCAAGGTTCTGGAAAAGCATGTGGGCCCCCAAAATTGCCACGACTATTTTTTTAACTCTTGCCAATCTAAAAGAGATACCCACCTGCAGACACACTGTAAAATAATGAATGCACCTTGCTCATGGAAGCTGGTGTAGAAAAGGGAGTAAGCAAGCAAAACGATACTTCCTCTCTAACTTGGGGGAGCCACACTGAAGCATCTTTGTGTGTGGTTCTGGGAACTGGACCTTGGGAATGAGGCCCTTGGGAGGAACTATATCCACAGATATAGCTTTTAAAATTCTTTAAAATTTTTCCAACAGTTTCTCACTAAGTCACTAAGTTGCCCAAACTGGGCTTAAACTTGTGATCTTCCTGCCTTAGCCCTCCCGGATACTGGATCGACAAGCATGTGCCCCCATGCATGACTCAATTAAACATTCTAATGCCTCACACCGGAAAAAAATAAAGATTAATTATATGAAGGCTGGAGAGATGCAGGAAAGTAGGTGGCTTCACTCATTTGCAATGAAAATACAAACTGCCTCTTCTAACTTATCTCATTGATAACCCTGATCAGCAAGAGAAAGTAGAAGTGCAAGTTTGTACACAATGCTCAGGGCCAATTCCTAAGAATAAAGGGTGAGAGCAGAGCTTTTAGGTGACTCAGAGTTTCTGCCATTATCATAAAAACATAAATACATATTTATTTAACATATCACTGTACTTGTGGGAAATTCAGTTTGAAAACCTAGTTTTACTGCACATACTAGCATTGTGACCATTAAATTAATTGTGATTTCACTGACCTTATTCTGTAACTTTACTCTTATGTTTATACATGCATATGTGAGATTTACAAATTAAGATCTAAAAGACAGTGAATGTTTAATTTTTTTAATTATTAAAGTAAAAGACACACTGTCCATCATCTCCCCCTAAAATAGTCTCCTTTGTTTCCAACACACCTACCCCACCTTTCCTGCCACTTTCTGAAGCAGTTCTGTTATTACTGGCATGAGGTCCTGAATCAATTCAAAACATTTTTGGCAATTTATGTCAAATCAAAACATAACAGGGGCTGGGGAGATAGCTCAGTAGAATAAGTGCTTTCCTGGCAAGTGCAAGGTCCTGAATTCAATTCCCAGCACCGCAAAAATAAAGAAATAAATAAGTAACAGTATGCTTTCCGCACCTTGTTCATTATACCTGGAATTGTGGCTTCTTGTTTTTCCCCAAAGTCAAAATGACCATGAGAGGCCAATGTTTTGACCTGACTTAGGATATCAAAGCCACCACACCATCACAACTAAAGACAGTCATGAAACAACACTTGCAGAACTGCTCCAGAAAGTAGTGAGAACAATAGATGTGTTAGAAGCAAAGAGGAATATTTTTGAGGAATTACTGGCAATATATCTTTTACTTTAACAAATTATAATTTAAAAATTCACTTTATGATTTTATATACACAATGTTATAAACTTCTGGACAGTATACTGTTTATCTACTCAAAGATAAATTAAAATGATTATAAATGGAGGCCAAACAACAAGAGTGTGTGTCAGCCAGGGTCCTTGGATCTCTTTTTTTGCCGCTAGGTGTCCTCCGTAGTCATTTCAATGTCATAGCATTAGACAAGATTAGGTGCGTTCAGGGTGGCATGGCTATAGACAATGTCATGGCATTAGATGAGATTAGGCATGTTCAGGGTGGCATAGCTGTAGAAAACGCTATGGCACCAGGATGGCAGACTTTTCCACGCCGTGTCTTAGAGCCGTGGTCCTGCTCTCTCCTGCTATATATAAAGCATAATTTGATGAGTCAGAGGATCCACCTGGAGAAGTCTTCCTCTTCTGAGTGTATGTGTTCTCATTACAACTCTTAAAACACGCAAAATAAATACAGGGTAGGCCACCTTCCTCCTGTAGTCTTTTATAACACACTTGAGTCAAGATTTTATCTATTATCTGATCTTCATAAATACTTTCTTTAAAAAAAAAAAAAAAGGATTTGTTTGTTTGATTATTTGGTACAGGGTCTCTCAATGCAGATTGACCTCATAGTGATCCTTCTGTCTCAACCTCCCCAGAGCTAGGATTACAGACATATGCCACTATACCCACTTTTGGTGGGGTTCTGGGGCCAGCACAGAATGTGGTATCCTGGATCGAGCCTGGGTCCTGTGCTTTCCAGACTGGCACTTAAGGCTTCTGAGCTATCTCCCCACCCCATAAATACCTTCCCTCCATAGTGGGCCACTCCAATGCCTGGGATTACCAGAAGCTAAGAAATATTATCTAATGACCCCAGAAGGTCTAATACTTTTCTTTTTCCATTTACCATCATATTTTTAAATGACCAAGTTGCTTTGGGCAGGGCTTTGAGAAAGATGTTTAGCACACACCTGTGGTCCTGTCCCTTGTACCTGATTTCTATAAACTGGCTTAAACATAAGAACTAGAAATGAGATTATGAATCTCCAGCATAGTAACTAAAGTTAAGGTTCTGCCCACCAAGTCTATAACTTTTCTGTGTTTAGTTTTCAAGGATTGCCTTAGAAGCTTCCCATTTATATTTTTTCCCCAGGAAATACATTTCATCAGTCACCATCATAGATCTTTGTATTAGTCATATTTCCTGCTGCAGAGACAAACTACCTAATGCCTGAGAATGAAAAGGGAAGAGTTTTCTTAACCCACTATTTCAGAGGACTCAGCCACAGTCAGCTGGCTCTGTGGAAGAAACATCACGGCGGAGGATGTGGTTACAGAACACTATCCCTGGCATCCAGGATGCAGGAACCAGAGAGGAGCCATGGGGGAAGGAAGCCAGGGACAAGATATAGCCCTGAGATCATGCACTGTGACCCACCCAAGTGCACCCAGAAGCGTGCGTTACTTTCTGCTGCTTGGTTCTCAAGCCAATCAAGTTGATAGTTAAGATTAACCATCATAAGGCTGACCAAGTAGGTCAGCGGATTAAAGTGCCTGCTTAGGCAGATGTAGCGACTGGGTTCATTCCCCGGCTTGCCATGCCGGCCCTGCCCCCGGGCACACTGAGATGGGGATTGAGATGGTGTGGTGGTGGGTGCCTGTAATCCCAGCTCTTGGGAGGCTGAATACGGGTGGATCACTACAAATCCAATCTATGTAGTGAGACCCTGTAGACCTTGTATTAAAATACAAAAAAATTGATCATCACAATCTCTGTGGATCAAGACTCTATTACTCTTCCCATAACATCATTATGATGCTTGCTTTCATCCTGACCCAAATGTCTAAGTTCCACCACCCAGCTTCTATTATCTTTTTTTTTTTTTTTTTTTTTTTTTTTTTTTTTTTTTTGTATTTTTAGGGAAGGGTCTCGGTCTCGTTACTAGATCAGACTGTTTACAGCCTGCCAAGAGCTAGGATTACAGGTGCGCACCACATGCCCAGTCTCAATTGCTGTCTCAGAGTGCCCCCGGTTGAGGGTGGGAAGGTGGCACAGCAGTCCTGGGGATTGAACTCCTACCCCTGCACCTCCTTGCAGGTGCTTCAATCCCCTGAGCTATTTGGCTGGCCCTCTGTCATGTTGAAATTCCAATTTTACCTCTAATATCAAGGATTCCAATTCCACTGAAGGATCTCTTGCCATCTTGTGACATCTGTGATGTCATGTAACTTCTAGTGCAATGATGCACCCTCCTCAATACACTTCTTAATACCTTGGTGACCCCTGCAGGGTGTGGTGAGAGGGTTGCTGAAAGCACTACATACACTGGAACCATCCCGGAGATGGTTTGCCTGTAGTTCTAGTTTCCAAAGTGTGGTCCTAGGAACAATGATGGCAATATCACCAGGGCTTTGTTAAAAATTCTGTCTATTGGATTTCAGTCTGACTCATTGAATCAGAAAGTCTGGGGTGGATTATGGAAATCTATGTTTTCAGAAGCCCTCCTTGGATTCCATTGCATGGCACAATTTGAGGGCAAAGTACCATACCATATGAAAGGGAATATCCGTCATTTCAGTTTAATTACCAGTAGGCTTTTGTTGACTCTGGGCTTTGTTTAGCCAAGATAGCACTTTACCACTGACATTATGTCTTAGCTGCTTTTCTTATTATCATAAAATACCCAACACCCAAGTTAAAGGAGAAAAATGTATGTTTTAGCTCATAGTTTATAGAGGTCTCATTTCAAAGTTGGCTGACTCCAAAGGAAGATGGAGATGGCAGAAGAGAAATAGCTCATGGCAGGCAGAAAGTAGAGAGGCAGCAAGGCAATAAAGCAGCGAGCCACAAGTGACCAGCAACAGCAGGGACCCTCTTTCTGTCCCTTGTATCCCATCCAGACTCTCCACCCTCATGGTGGGCAGTATTCATACCTTTTTACAGTTACATTTTCAGTTACATAGGTCTTGCTTTAATTTGGTCTTAATCATCCAGCAGAAAAGTGTAACCACAAGGCGTAAAAAGTAAATCTATATTAATGTACTAAGCTGTAAAAAGCTCAAGTCAACAACTTTTTTTTTTTTTCAGAACTGGGGATTGAACTCAGGTCCTTGCGCTTGCCAGGCAAGCGCTTATTCAACTGAGCCATCACCCCAGCCTCTCAAGACAACAACTTCTGATAATTGGCAGATGTGCTGATAACTCACTACTATAATGGACTATTGGACTATGTTGGGTTATTTTGCTGAATTGAAATACCTACGGTCTTTGGACTGGCATCAGGTATGAAAAAGTCCTTTAAAGATTTCTCCAAATATGGCTTATGTAACTAAAGTGGAACAGTCATTTCTGACAAAACAAAACAAAAAACGGGGATATAAATAAAGGACTGTTTTGTTGTGAAAAAAAATATATATATATATATTTATATATATGTATATACAGGATAGTTAGGATAGATATACAGCTACTTTCTTTTAGTTCAATGAGAAGAAAGGTTTGTACTAATATTGTTTAGACAAGTTATCATGTCTGTATGTTGTCCCCTAAATAAATACTAGAAACACAACAATATGCAATCTATTAATTATTATAGCTATCCTACTAATGTGTTCTGAAACTGTTTCACTGCTATTGTATGCTTTTTCCTCATTAAAATGAATTTTGAAAAATCTTTAAAAAATAAAGAGAGGAGCTGGGGAGATAGCTCAGTAAAATAAGCTCTTGCCTGGCAAGCACAAGGACCTGAGTTCAATCCCTAGTTCCACCAAAAATATAAATAAATAAATAAAGGCTAAAGGGACCTGCCCATTAGCTTAGTTGTTTAAACTCATGCCGAGGCAAATACACTCAGGCACAGGATATGGTGGCTCAATCCCCACCTCTCCCTGAACTACCAGACCCAGCCTTCAGGCAGCCTAAGACAGCCAAAAAAAAAAAAAAAAAATCATTCCCAACTTTTTAAGGAGGCTGGGGGAAAAACTAAAAAAAAAAAACTTTTGCCTGGAAAAAGAAAGGACCTGAGTTAAAACCCTGGTTCAAAAAAAAAAAAAAAAAAAAAAAAAAAAAAAAAAAAAAAAAAAAAAAAAAAAAAAAAAAAGACTACTTGCAAGTGAACCTGTAGATATTTGAGAGCTCAAAACCAATTAAGAGCAGCAATGTGTTTCTAAGCAAAGCAACAGAATCAAATGATTTAAAATTGTATTAAGCAGTATATAACCCAGAGATGATAGATGATAGAGATAGATAGATAGATAGATAGATAGATAGATAGATAGATAGATAGATAGATAGATAGATAACAAGTATAGCAATATTTTATGTGATAATTCCCAGTATCTAGAAAAAATGAGTCACCTAGAAAGGTAAAGAAAGTCAGTTGTGGAGGTGAGGTGCTCCTGCTGCAGTCGCTGAAGATTTGCTGATACGGTTAGTGCTCCACATTGAGACTGACACCACTGTCATGTCCCACTCATCAGGAATGTGACCAATGACACTAGGTCTGAAGATTTACGGTGTGAATTTGGCCATGATGGTCCAATGGTTGATGTCTATGTTTCATTTGATTTCTACACACTACGTCCAAGAGGATTTGCTTATGTTCAATTTAAGGATGTTCGTGATGCTGAAGATGCTTTACATAATTTGGACAGAAAGTGGATTTGTGGACATCAGATCAAAAGACAGTTTTTACAGGGGGATCGGAAGACACCAAATCAAGTGAAAGCCAAGGAAGGAAGAAATGTGTTCTGGTCTTCTAAATATGTACTTCTTGTCATGACACACCAGCTATTACTATAGTGCCCTCTTTTAAAGGGTAGTAAAAGAAAAATAAGACAAAAAAAAAAAAAGTCACAAGACAGTCATGCTACAATGCTACTATGTTGTATATGGATGGATTTCTAAATATCTATGCAAATGTATGTAACTGTTCATTCCTATTTGTTTAAAAAAGAAATTTTTTTCTTCATATTTTGTACAGACTTAAGAGTTTAGTATCTCAATACTTGATGGAAAATACATGTTCCATGTTATGCCTATGATTTCTGATATTTAGACTAATAGTGTGGGTAAAATGAACTGCATATGTGGCAGGGTAATAATAAGCTTCTCTTCTGGAGGATTAACAACCTAAGTTTGCAGATCAAAAATTGGAGAAAAAGAAAGGCTGCAAGGTCAGCCAACATTTTGGCCCTAGACTTTCAAGGTCAGTGAAGACTCAGGACATAGGAGAATTTGTCATGTAACACCATGTAACTCAGTAGTGTCCCAAATTTTTTGATCAAGGAGATTATGGGGCCACAGAGAAATGGGATCAATGACATATAGTGTGCCTAAGGAGAGTCACATGGAGAGAAAATTTTCTCTCAGGCTTCCACAGAGAGCAAACTGATCAAGCAATGGCCATGACTCAGCTACATGGCTGACACTGACAAGGGATTTACAAAGTGGGGTAAGGATAAACCCTGAGGGTACCTGACTGACCTTATCTGATATAAAAGTTACATTTTTTGTTATATAGGTCTTGCTTTAACTCAGTTTTAACCATCAAGCAGAAAAGTATAAAAATGGAGGTATATAAAGTAGAGTTATATTAATATAATGAGCTGTGAATGGCTCAAGTCAACAACTTCTGTGGATAGCCCACTTCTATTATGGACTTCTGATCTGTGTTGGATTGTTTTATTTAAAAAATTATGTATATAGATATATATATAAAATTAGCCATCCATGTTTTGAAAATCTGTAACACATGTATCATTGTATGTTACCCTGTTTATGTCATTTTCTCTCTTTGATTTTTCTTCTATTTTTCACTCTTCAAGTTAAAATACAAATAAATAAATTTAAAAGAAAAGAAATGTGTACAGTTCTTCACATTATGATGATTATGACAGGTATGGACATTCTAGGAGCTGGAGCTATGAATGGAAGTGATCAAGAAGTCAGTCTTTCAATTACAACTCTAAAAGATCTTATAATCCTAGAAGCAGCAGACCGACTGGAAGACCACGGCATAGCAGAAGCCAGCTGGCAATGATAGATCAAACCGCAGCTGGAGTGTCCAGTACAAGTCTGCTTCCTACACCTTAAGAAAGATCTTAAAACTGAAAAAGATCCAAAGAAGGGCAGCTCAAGGGACCAAAGGATGGGTGGAAGGTGCTTTAGTATGAATACTATATGAATATTTTGACTGGTATGAAAAGATAAATGAAGTACTGAAAACTACGTGAAATAATTTGAAATCCCTTCAAGTTTGAAAGTAAGCATTTTATTACAAATAAAAGGAAATTCAACTTTGTACTGTGGAAAATAATCTCTAAATATGAACAGGTTTATATTGATTCATAACAGGTAACAGGCCCATAATTTATTTAAAACTAGGATGTTTGAGTATCAAGGAAGACAGCCTCTCTCGGTCTGTCTCAAACTGAATGGGTTAAGAGGGAGAGGATAAGGTCCAGCGTAAACTTCTTCTTGGTTATTTCTTTAAGTCATTTCCATTTATGCCATTTTTGGCAAATCTTGCTTTTGTTGATTGCAGTGCCAGTGTTTTCTGATTATCATTTGCTTTGTTGGTATCTGAGTTCATTTACTTGTATACCACATACAGTTTACATCACCACTAACCGCTCACTATCCCAGATATGTTCCGAGTGTACTTGACATCCAGCCAAGAGGGCCCATCACTTCTCACCTCCTCCCTAATCAGTATGTCAGCAAATATTTAATCGAGTCCTTACTATGGGCAAAATGTTACATAGGTAACTGGGGAGAAAGATAGATATTTGCTTTATTCTGTAAATGTCTACTGAGCACAACCCTAACAAATCACTACAATATGGCCTTACTGTTTTGAGGTGTATTATGCAGTATTTTGCACCACTCATATAATGTAATTATAAACCCAACATACTATCAAAGATAGCTAGTTTTATGGTCACCTGCCATTTACAAACATCCAGTATTTTATTTGTATCCCATGAATATGAATAACAAGACAAACATTTTAATCTGTAATAAACTGATTCACCATGCTGTGACCATAAAAGTTATATTAATTGTTAACTCTGCCTCAACCACACACACAATAGGAAAATAAAAATCCCCAAAATAAGTAGTTAATTTTGCATTAGACATTCAAGAGACCCTGGGTGCTATGATTAGATTATTTGGGGGAAGACAACTGCTATCCCATCTGATTTAATATGTTCTGTAATTGAGAAAATGTCTGCCAGATTATACTTTTCAGTGATTTACATGTATATTTGATAGGGGACATGTTCTGTGTAGAGTGGATAAATAATTTTCATAGTGTTACAAAAAGAAAGAAAGTCAATTGTGATAAATGGTGGTAGATTGCGTAGGAAGTGGAATAAAGAGAGGAAGTGGGTGGAGTGAAACTAAATGTCAAGCCAAAAATTCAAAGTCAATAAACTAAGCAATAAACATGTCAGTATTTTATTTTGTGAAAAAAAGGCCAAAAGGAATTTAAAAAATAGCCCAGAGAGAACATATTTGCATTTGTAGAGTGGGCTTGCAGAAACCTAGAGCCAATTTCTGAAACATTCCTTCCTCATCCTTCTGTATTTTGTGCTAATAACTTTGTTTCTAATGCCCCTTCATAAAGCATTTTAATTATATAAAGATTATAAAATGGAAACCTGTAAGAGAAATGTTTTTATCAGATTGTAGAAACTCTACTATGGTCAGGAGTTCTGCAGACCAAAAGGAACCAGGAAAAGGAGGGCTTGAATGTTAATCTGATGTTGGCTGTACCACCAATGAACCAGGTAGTCTGGAAAAGCAGCTGAACTACATAGCCAGGCCACTTCATCTGGAGTTTGAATGGGTCATCATAAAGGGAACTCCAGTTCTAACACTTTTCTATTATTTCTGTAGATTACTGTGTTTAACTACTGATCAGTTACCATTATCTCTTAGTGAGCCCTCACTTGGGCCCGCTATATTTTGCCACCACCTCTGTCAGGCTTCCAGGCAATTGCACCCAGACATCTATTTGGAAAAGGTTCCTTTTCCCAGTAAAGGAAACTTTTCTTCCAAAAGTGCTGAAGAAGAGCTCTCCTCTGCTCCTTACCCTATCACTGCACAAAAACTGTATTCCTTAAAAAAAAAATTATATTCCTAACAAAAAGTACAAAGGCAGGAAAGGAGGGAAAGCTAACAAAGGCAAAATTTAACTCTACTTATATTCCATCTCTACGCAATGTTAGAACTCTTTTATCTTGTTGGTAGAACAGTGTATGTGCTTGTTCCTGACCTCTTCTGTTTCATGTAGCTATTGTACACTTTGAACTTCAAATCTTAAAAAAAAAAACAGAACACCCTATGTGAAGGTTTCTTTCTTTTGGACTTCCAAGTCCTGCAGGATCCCCATACTTTGAAATTATTTTCCCCATAAAAAGCGATGGCACCAGTTTCAGGAGGTAGCTTCTAACAGCCTAGATGAGTGGAGGAGTCTAAACGCCAGGAAAATTCACCTTGATCCAAAGGGCTACCAGACTACAATTGGTGAATAGAGGAGTAGCCGATCTTTGTTCGCTAACAAGAAACCCCCAGAGATCTTCAGAGTCTTTTGAGAGACACCCCCAATAATTTGGTAATTGTCAAAAGATAAAATGTTCCAGAAAAACTGAAATAAGGTTTTCTCACAAGAGACACTTTTAGTACAAAACCAATTTAAGAAACAAAGATTTTCACATGTGTATGGTAATTCATTATTGTTAATCTCATGCTACATTAAATGTATTCATGATTCCAGACATATAGGTCTTCCAAAATGTAAACCAAAGATTGCTTATGGCAATAAGACTTTTCATTCAGACGCAGACCTCTGTCTTTAGCAAAAGACTCAAGTATATCTCATTAACAAATAACAGATTAGGGAAAGGCTTCTTCTTTCTTTTTTATATTTAACGATCTTTGATTCAAATGTAAAGGTTCATTATAAGCCATTTATAGGGCTGGAGATTTTTGTTCTAAAAACAAGAACAGGGAAATGCCGCAAGATGGTCTTTCCATTGTTCAAAAACTTTCAAGGAAAGAGTAAATCATAGTGCACCATAAAGGATGCGCTTTACCCCTACTAATCTTACACCCAATTCCACAATCTTAATACACACTCCTGTACAAAGATTTACAGTTCAGCTTTGTTTACATACCATATACTTAGCACTGGCTTGCTTCCTTTTTTTTTTTTTTTTTGCAGAACTGGGGATTGAACTCAGGCCCTTTCACTTGCCAGAGAAGCACTTATTCCACTGAACCATCTCCCCGGCCCCCAACTGGCTTGCTTCCTACAATGTCAAACAAATCATGAACTATTTCAACATGCATTTCTTTTTTAAAGCAATATATTAGATAGAGATGATTGGTTAAAAGGGTTATATTATATTAAAATGAAATTTCATCATGATTGTTAGGCTGCAGTGCTATGATGGTTTTGATGTCTAAATTTCTGTGTAAAAGTAAGCAACTGTTGTCTGTTAACATTCTATAGGGATTTGAATATTAGAACAGCCATGGTTGTTAAGAAAATAACAAACACTTTTATAAAGTGCTTTGGGACTGGGACTGAGGAGATAGCTCAGCAGTCTAAGTGCCTTCTTGGTGAGTGCAAGGACCGTGTTCCATCCCTGGTTACCGCATGCTATGCTGACCTTACACCAAGCCAGCCCCTGAAGCCGTATGTGGTGGTGCATGCCTGTAATCCCAGTGTCGGGGAGGCTGAGACAGGAGGATTACTGCACGAGTCAAGCTGCATAGAGAGGCCCTGTAACAAATATATATATATATATATATATATATATATATATATATATATAGTGTTTGATATTCAAATAGTAATAGTAAGCTTACTGCCTCTGTTACACTGTAACTTCATGAAACTTTTTTCTGGATGTTTAACAACTGAGATTTGGAGTCCAACCAATTAAAGAGATAAATGGAGTAAAGGGACAGCTACTATTTGGCCCTAGCCCTCTGAGGTCCGTGTGAACCCAAGACAGAAAAGAACCTCTGCTATAGCACCTCATAACACAACTGAGTCGCTGATTTTCTTAATAAGGAGATTATGGGACCACAGAAGAAGGTGATTCCATGATGTACAGGGTGCCTAGGGAGTCACTAGGAGAGAAAGTCTCTACAGCTCTGGTAGATAGCAACTTGATCAAACAATGGCCTTAGCTCACCCAGGTGGCTGTCACTAACTGAAGATACAAGAAGTACTACACAAATTTCCGAGGTTAACTGACCTTGATAGATACCAAAAATTAACTTGGTCTTAAGCATCCAACAGAAAAGCGTAACCACAAGATGGATAAAAGGTATAGCCACAGAATATGCTAGCTATAAGGGGTTCAAATCACCAACAACTACTGACAACTGCCTTCTAGACTGGTAACTGACCACTGTTATGGATATTTGGACTGTGTTCTCCACACTCAGCTTTTCCAGCTTCAGCTAAACATCCATCATTTACAAATCAGAGAAGATACTTTGGGAGCCACTGAAGCTGGAAAGTAATTATGTGTGCAGGAGGAAGCCAGCCCAAGAACACAGAGCCCCTTGAAGCATGCTACAGCAGCTTGTTCACTAATTGCTCAGTCAAGAGACTAAACGCAATAATTTCTCTAGGGTATAAATAAATGCTCTACTGTTCTTGGGCAGTTCTCCTTCACTTAGGGGAGAGAGGAGCTCCACCTGACCCCCACCTCCCAAAATCACACAGGGCTGCTGCACAGGTCATTCTGATATTAATTAACACTTTACCAGTACATTAAGTCTCCATCTGAGGCCCATGTTTTAAACCTATATTCTCGTGGAATCGTCTACAAAGGAGGACATCAATTCTAACTCCTCAAAGAAAATCGGGGGGCTTTAATTTTAAAAAGGAGTAGTCAAAGTCCTTTATATCTGTATCCCTGTCATTCTGTATCTGCTGTTGCACCATGGTCTGTCGTGCTTATTGGTCATGTTTATCATTCAGTCTGTTCTAAATCCTTAAAGACCCATGTTGCCAATAAAGCAAGGTCATGCCACTCAGCACCACTGCTAGTATTTTATCTCAGCATTCTTGGATATTTCTCCCTTTAATTGTTGTTTTCATATTTTTAATCCTATGTCTAGTTCCTACTTCTCTTTTTTATAACTATGTCACTTGGAGCAGATTTTCTGATACATTTCTTCCAGTGCAAGTTTATGTTTAAGAAAAGCTAATATGAATAACTTTATCCAAACTATTATGAGGCATAAATCTCCATAGCCTGTACTAAAAGCCTTGAGTTATGAGAGAAAAATAATCTTGAGATGGGGCCATTTTTTTTGTGATTCCAGCTGTTTGAAGCTGATTTTGTCAAGATTATAACACTTAAAATTTCATAACGATAGGAATTTATTATCTGTAAAAATTAAGTAACAATGATTTCTTTTATTGTTGTTGTTTCCAAGATTTATTTATTAACTTTTATTCAATTTAATGAGGAAAAAGATAAAATTGCAATGAAACAGTTTCAAAGCAAGTTAGTATGACAGTTACAATAATTAATACATTGTATATTGTTGTCCCCATAGTAGTAATTTAGAGGACAAGATGCAGACATGATATCTTGTCTAAACAATATTAGTACAAACAATTCTTCTCATTGAACTAAGAGAAAGTAGTTGTATATCTATCCTAACTATCTTGTGTGTGTGTATACTACAAAATTGTCCTTTATTTACAGTGCCTCTGTTTTGTTTTGTCAGAGATGGGGGTTCCACTGCAGTTAGAGAACCATTCTTCCAAAATCATTCCTGGAGGCAAGGATTATAATGATACCAAAACCAGAGAAAGGTGCAAGTAAAAAAGAAAACTACAGGCCATTCTCCCTCATGAACAAAGAAGCAAAAATCCTAGCAAATAGAATACATCAAATATATTAAGAAGATTGTACACCATGACCAGGTAGGATTCAACCCAAGGATGTAAGAATGGTTTGATATGTGGAAATCTATAAATATAATACATTGTAACAATAGAGCCAAATCCAAAAAGTACATGATTATCTCAATTGATGCAGAAAAGACTTTTGACAAAGTCCAACACCCATTTATATTTAAAGTCCTACAGAAAATTGGAATAGATGGCTTCTACCTCAATCTGATAAAAGACATCTATGACTATCCAATTGCTAACATAATTCGAAATGGGGAAAAACTGAAATCTTTGCTATCAGATCAGGTAAAAGGATGTCCCCAATCACCACTTCAGTATAATTCTGGAATCATTAGCTAGTGCCATTAGACAAGGAGAGTAATGAAAGGAATAAGGATAGGTAAAAAAGAAGTTAAACTATCATTATTTGCAGATGACATGATAGTCTACTTGGAATGATGTTGATTTCATTTAATACAATAAGCACTTATCAGACAGTTGTTTGTGCAAAGCCCCATGCTAAATATTATAAGTGGTAAGAGCCACACAAAAGTTTATCTTTTGTCTCTCAAAATATGTGACTGGAGTCAGGGAGATGGCTCAGTAGCATAAGCTCCTGCATGTCAAGGACATGATCCTGAGTTTTATCCCTGGTACCAAAAAAAAAAGAAAGAAAGAAAAAAATGCACCTGTTCCAAGCCTCTTTTGCTCATGCTGAGATTGTACACTTTGAACTTTAAAGCTTTGAACAAAACAGTACATTCTATGTAAAGGTTTCCCTCTTTTGGACTTCCAAGTTTTGGAAGGTTATACAATTTCCCATCTAGCCACCTATCACAATAGTAATCCAAGTATATCTACAATTTAAGGGGAATGACTTTCATTGTTAAAATACAATTTACAAAACAGGTGAAGGAACTTGCATAGGCCATGCAAGGCTCCAGGTCTGACCCTTAGCACCACTAAGTAGATAAATAGAAACAATTTGGTTAAACAATTTATGATACACACTTCTGATCAAATATGAAGTTCTTAAAATTATATTCATGAAGAATTTTAAAGCCATGGAAAAATGTTGACTCATTATTGAGCATATAGAAACAAACAGTATCTATAAAATCTAGATTATAAGTATATATAGATACACACATATTTGTACATGTACACAAATTTTGGGCATTTCTTCACTGAGTATGTTCTACACTCAGCACGAGGAAAAAAACTTCAATTTGATGGCATCCTTTCCTTCCTTCTATGTATTAGCCAATAAATTTCAGGATGACAACTACACATCCACTGCCCCTCTAGCCTCCATCACCTGAAATCGGTCTTTCCTTTCCAGGGTTTTGAGCACTTTGTGGCACTTGTCCAAATCAAGTTCAAAACTGCCCTACTTCTTCACAGAAACCTCTCTCAAAGCAAGACCTCTAAATTATCATAATAGCTTTAAGACTTCGCTCTTCCATTCTCTAGGCCTGTGATCTGAGAATTCATCCAAAGAAGAAAAAACTCTGACTTTTAAATCACTTCCTAACTTCTGCCAGAGAGCTTTTCCTTTAACTTGCAGTCTTTCATTAATGCAAATCACTTGCTTGTATGAACCTGAGTGCCTGATATCCAAGCTACTTAGGAATACTATCTAAAATTTGCAATCACATACGTTAAAGTTAAACCCTCATCATATGTGTTACTTGTTTCAGTTATCTTTTTCTCATTGCCATGACAAAATACCCAACACTTCGAAATTAAAAAGGAAAGGTTTATTTAGTTCACAGTTTGTGGAGATTTTAGTCTATACTCAGCTGGCTCGAAAGCAGTGGGCACATGGAAGAGGGCAGCAGTTTGGTGTCAGAAAAACAGCAAAGAGCAAAGGAGGAGCAGCGGCAGCTGCCTCTCTCCTTTCCTTATATTATAAACCAGCTTCCCTGGGACAGGGGTGCAGAATTCACACAATGTCCATGCCCTCCTCTGGCATAGGGTGAGGATGTTTATAGAGTAAGAATGCTGGCTGTCTGCTGAGTTACTTAATTAAACTTCTGAACTTCTCAAGGTGACACAATGCGTCAACTAGTAGATTACCCTTCATGGATACACCCACTTATCTATGTGGACTAACTTGCTATCCTTAAAGTCCAAGGTAATCCTACTCACTCTCAGTATTTCTGCTAGATTTTATAAAGGAAGATGGATCAGATGATGAGCTACCAAAGAAAGAAAGCACAACCTTCCTAAAGAAGTGTTCACCTGAGCTGCACTGTCTTCAGAGCAAATGAGTGGATGTGTTATTAGTCTTCTGAACCAAGACAAACTTGGGTAAAATTGTGTAGCTGATAAAAAAAAAAAAACTTCATTCCACAAACTCAAACATAAGAAAAGCACCTCATTTTTCTTTAATTCACTTAAGTTGTTCTTTAGTTTCTACCTCACTGAAGGGGTTTGGGTTATCATTAGGCCCTCTAATCCTATTCCAGGGTTTTGTCAAAAACCAAAAGGCAGAGAAACCCGCTCAGGTCCCCCTTCTTCTGTCCCTCTCCAACAGAAGCTTTTCTTTCCAATAAAGTTTTACAAAAAAAAAAAAAAAAAAAAAAAAAAAAAAAGCACACATGGTGTCTGCGAAGGAGGAAGGCCTTAGTCTCCCTTTAGTCTTAGGTGCTGCAGGCCTCTTCCCGTGGGAGTCTTCCAGGGGTCTGGCAACATCAGCTTCTGTGGGTTCACCTTGCAGCCCTTCCCAGCGCCAAAGCTTCTGAGCCCCTCCTACTCCTTATAGAGTCTCATTCCAAGCCAGGAGACTCCTTTCCCTACCGCAGTTCCTCTGTGTATCCCAAACTCCTATCATCTCCCTCATTCTTTCACAGTGGCCTGGAATGGCCCGTCCCATACCTAGATCCTAAGTCTTAAGGTTTCCCTTCACTTGAGATTAGGAACACTCTTCAAACCCTCAAAATTTCTGGAGGGAATTATTTGAATTTTTATTTCTAAGGCAGCAAATAGAAAACAAAAAGAAGATGGCATAGGTAAATTCAAAAAGTCTAACATATTTATCCTACCGAATTCACTTTACTTCCTGAAGTATTACGTACATGCCTGCCTCACAAGCACCCACCTCAGCTCCATGCTATTATGGCCTACACAGGCTTCCCTCCTCAAACCACTTTCAGGTGCCTGATGTATATACATCTTCATGTCCTTTCTCTGTTTACAAATTAAAGCAACTTCAAGAGATATTCTAGAGGCCAGGAATATGGCTCAGTAGAATAAGCACTTCCCTGGCAAGTGCGAGGGCCTGAGTTCAATCCCTAGTTATGCCAAGAGAGAGAGAGAGAGAGAGAGAGAGAGAGAGAGAGAGAGAGAGAGAGAGAGAGAGATTGTATTTTAAAACATTCACTGTGTCCTTTAAAACTATTCTAAAATCTGGACTTACTTCCTCTAATAAATGTTTGCAATTCCCTTCTTTTTAACTAATACTTAGTCAATAAGTGAAAAGTATGTGTTTTTCAGTGTAAAATGCACAGTGATAAACATGTGACTCCTGATTCCTTTGAGGATCTGACAGTATTAGGACTAAGGATAAAAGGTCTTGCAGGAGTGACTTCCCTCAGTGCTATTTATGTCCCAGAGGTTCTCCCTAAAATGCCCCAAGGCTCTTTCATTGTACTCACAGGATCACTGGTCACAGGCTAAGTTAGCAAAGGACAAAATGATCTCCACATCCTTTTACTCTGATCAGATGATGTCTCCTCGTAGAAACCTTCTGAGGATTCCCTACACTTAGGACACTCTCTTCACCTCCGGGTATGGAGATCTGACTGAGAAATGCTATCGCTGCAGCAGCTTCAACCTCAGAGGTCATGCTTTGCCAATCTTGAAATGCAGACAAATGTCAGCATTCAGATATCCCCAATATATTCCTGCCATCAAAGGCTTGTCTTGAATTATATCCTTAAGATCTTGTATCCTTCAACTTTATTTGTTTTTTCTTTTTATTCTTTTGTTTATTTGCCACAGGTCTCACTATGCAGCTTGGACTCACAGTGATCCTCTTGTCTCAGCCTCACCAGCTCTGGGATTATAGACTTGCACTACCACACCCAGTGTTGGTGGCCAGTTTGGCCCCAGAACCAGCACAGCATGCTGTACCTAGTATCGAACCCCGGTCCTTACACTTGCCAGGCAGGGCTTAGACTACCCAGCTATCTTCCAGCCTTCAGTTTTATTTACAGTAGTAGTTAAGACAATTTTGGGCGGGGCAGATAGTTCAGCAGACTAAAGCTCCGGCTTAGGCAGGCGCAGAAACCAGGACCCCCAAGGTGCTGTGCCAGCGATTGAGACTGGGCATGGTGGCACATGCCTGTAATCCCAGTTCTTGGGAGGCTGCAAACCGAGAGGATCACTACGAGTCTGGTCTGTGTAGTAAGACCCTGTAGATCCTGTAGTTAATACAAAAAAAAAAGACTTTTTTCACCATGAATTGCCTTTATACTGTATGCATCCACATTTCAGCATTTAGTGCTCCTGAACAGACAGTGGGAAGATGCATCAGGGGCCAGACAGCCAGGCTGCCAGCCCTGGGATCCACCACACACCAAGCAGCTCCTTGAGCATGAAAGCAGCAGCACCAAACCCTAAGTCCATGCAGCCAGGTTCTTCTGTTCCAGTTCTCAGACTGTGCACCAAACCCCAGTGGAAGCAAGGGTGCCCTAAAGAAGGCCGAAAAGCCTGTGTAAACCTTCTTCAGCTCCAAAGCAAGGTTGGTGGGGAAGTGGGAACAATCCAGGTGGACCATGCGTGCTTACGAGTGTCTTCATGTGGCCTCGCTTAGTCTGGTCACCAGGGACCCAGGGCGTTGGCAGGTCTGTATGACCCTAGTAGCTGCTCTGATCACCTCATCACACCTGAGCTGAGACATTGGCTGATGGTGGCAGCAGGTAGCATCCCAAGGCCCGGGACTCATTTTCCGGGCTGGTGGAGAATGAATGAATGTTGTTCAAAAGCTAAAGGAGGGAGGTCAGAGAGTCTTTTCAACCTTACCTGATGGCTTCTAGCCAGAGGAAGGAAAGGGCATGGAGCGTGCTGGGGGGTGACAGTGTGGCAAAGAGGAGGAGGAAGAGGAAAAGCAGCACCCCCTCAATCAAGGTGGGGGATAGATAGGGAAAGCCCTGAATTCCTCACCAAGGGCCAATTTCAGAGCGGGTTGGAAGGTTACAGTCTATGCTTTGGCCAGGGATGGGAGTGGAGGGGAGTGGGACAGGTTGATGGCTTGGAAGGGGGTGTCACTTAAGACAAAAAAGAAGACAGAGTGCAGGAAAAGCACCCCCACACCCAACAGTAGTCCCACAGATGGCACCCTGAAGCCTTCACATAGACTCTACCAGCCACCCAGGCCAGGGCTCCAGGTGTGGGGGTTGGGGCAGGGAGGGGGAGGCAGTGCCCAGGCCATGAAATCAGCTGATTGTGGGAGGTGTCTTTCCCAATTTGGTTAGATGTTCCCCATCTGTCCAGATAGGGATCAATTTAAATGTACTTTCTTGATCCCAGAAGTTCAACTGTGTGGACAGTGGTTACACCTGACAGGATGATTTGTTATAGCACAACTTATATATTCAGCTGGACAAAAAAAAAAAAAAAGTAACATTTACAATATTTTAAGATAAACTGCTTGGAATCAGAGCTTTCTTTCCAGTACTTTGAGGTCTATAAGACGTAACTAGAAAATTCAAAACTGTGGAAAATGAATACTGTGTAACTCAAATTGGGGTGGGAGCTGGTGGGGAGAACCTGTGGGGCTTTTGATTAATTGCTGTAACACTGTCTTTTAGGCGGCTGAGGAAGTTTTACATTTTCTTTAGACACATTAAGCACCGAAGCTCTTGCAGTATTAGGTCTGAGAAGCCCACCGCATGAAGAAAGACTCCAAGAGACGTCCTCTCATGTAAAAGCAAGGGGATTTTATTTTCCATGCATGCATGGGGCTCACTGAATGCGCAGGAACAGAGAGCCCCGAGCTGATTGTGGGCTGGATTTTAAGCCAGAAGACAAAGGGAGGAGGGGTCTTGTAAGCGCGGTTACAGAAGCAAATGGCATTGGTTAGTTTAGGTTGACCTTTAAAATAATTGGTGGGTTTGAGAATATACGACTTTTTAAAGAAACTAAGAGGGGTAGGCCATAGGGCAACTATTAGTTAACTCTGTGGTTTCAGCTCTTTCCCGAGAATGGCTGGGTCAAAGTGACTTATTTTATAAGAATGTTCCCAGGCTGGAGATTAAATGTTTTTCCCAGGTAGGCCTGAGGTTTTTGTGTTCTCTTTGTTTTAAAAACATGGATAATTTAAGCTCTATGGCCGTAAGCAGACATAACATTAGGCAGTAATCTGTACAAGCTGACATGGTTTGTTGATGTAC
>PVKA01020268.1:0-40606 GCA_004027165.1 Ctenomys sociabilis | reverse complement strand
CCAGGGCTGGTGCAGCATGTGGTGTGGGGAATCTAACCACAGTCCTGGAGTTTGCCTCAGCAGGTGATTAGTCTGCTGAGCTATCTCACTGGCCCTTCAGAAAATTATGATATGTTGTTTGAGGATTTTTAATGCAGATCCTTATCCAAAGCAAAAGTAATTCTAGCTTCACCATCATCTATACTCAATTCCAGATACAAGTTTAACAATCAATAGATAGAGCTTTTGTCTATTTCCATTCTGTATGTTATGGCAGAAAATTCATTTGCTGAGAAATTTCATTTATAAAATTTGATTTATTTAAAAATTAGCACATTTTTGAATGGATTCAAATTTTAATTTTACATCCTGTTTTCTCTTTGGTAGATTTAATTTGTTGACCTATACTATTTCGATGAAAGCTTTTGAAATTTTATTTTGCCTCAAATGTTTAAACATCTTTTTCTATAGGCTTGAAAGTATGTTATATCCTGTGTTGAATCCCAAGTAATAAAAATTACAGAAGCAGTTATTTGTTAGAAAGCCTAGCAAGCTTAAAAGTTAAACCTATTCTGTAATTTTCATACATTGTTAGCTTTGACCTTAAACATTATTGATCCTTGGAATATAAAATATACCACTTACATTTATTTTAAAGTACTGTTTAACTTCTGTTCTTAAAAACTTAAAATTATTTATTTGATAGAGTCTTGATACACAGCTTAAACTCACAGTGATCCTCCTATCTCAACCTCCCCTAGGAGGGATTACAAGAGTACACCACCACACCCAGTTTTGGTGGCCAGCATGGCATGCGCAAAGTTCCGAGGCAAGCATCACATGCAGTACGAGGGACCGATTTGCAACCTTGTGCTTGCCAGGCAAGTGTTTAGACTGCACAGCTATCTCTCTAGCCCCTATAATTTATTTTTTTAACCGTGTAATGCTCTTTATTATTTTCTCATTTCTAGGGATTAGAAAATATAATGCAGTTCAAATAACACCCTGCTTGAGAGTATATAGTTTGCTAATAGTAGAAGAATATTACAAATATTGAAGACAAACAAAACAGTCTGATAAGTGTTACAGACTTTGTATTTTTAAAATTATAGTTGAATTGAAACTTGTTTTCTTTCATATTCATCCTAAAATAGTTGCATTTTAGCCTATGCTATAGCTGGAAAATATTTATCCATTAATATATATACAATATTCTTTTGTACTTTAGATTACAAATAGCACAATACTGAGAACCTATTAAGTTGCAAATAAATTGAAAACTCAAATATATATTTCTGACATTAGAGAATTATTATAATGCTATAGAATATCAAACAGGAGTAACATGTCCAGGATTCAGGATATAAATAATTGAAATAATAGAACAGGACAATTTTATCCCTTTAGAAGCAAATTTGATTAAAATATTTTCAAATTAATGATTTAGAGAATTTTACTCACTGATAGAAATGATCATCAGTACAATGAACATGCAAATTCCATGAGGTCTTGAGTGTGTGGATTTTTTGTTTTGCTGTTTTGCAGAAGAGATTATTTCAATGCAAATCCCTAACATTTCTGACACAATTTCACAGAGATAATTCAGGAACTAAAAATGTTTTTGTTGATAGATCAAACCTATAAACATATCTCTAACTACAAAAATGTGAGCATCAGCTGCTATGAGATTTGTTCTGTTGCAGTGCTGGACTTAAGCAGAGTCAGTTTTACCTTGTCTTGGCCATGCAAATTCTTAGTTGACCAATAATGTGGATTGAACTCAGTCTTTGCACTCAGCCCAAAATTTTAAGTCAGGATCTCATTAAGTTCCTTGGGTTAGGCTCACATTTGGATCCTCCTGCCTCAGCTTCCCAGTTCTGGAATTACAGGTGTGTCCATCACCAGCAGAAGGATTTTAATAATCAGATATTCCCTCCTTGCTTCATTGGGTTACTGGGATGAAACCAGTAAAAGACCCAGCAGATCATAACTTTGCTAAAAATCAGTCCTTTTCTGTGCACTGCATGTCACACATTTGAACCAAATTGTAGATACGAGTGAGGAGATCTATCCTGTGGAGCTTGAGCTCTGGGTGACTGATTTCCTCCCTAAATTTCAGTCATGTCAGGGAAAAATCCAATGAGCAAACTTGGGATGTGTTATACTTTCTTTTTACATATATCTATTCAATAAATAATGTATCAACCTGATCCTACCAGAATAGATACAGACTGCTTGAAAAATGGTCTTGCTTTTACTTGATGGGATTTTAAGCATTAAAGGATAAAGAGTATTTGCAAATCCAACAAGTTGGAGTAAGGTTTTAAGTAGGTCAAACTTTATAGGATATGTGTTCAGATATAAAGTTAAATAGCTTTTAATATCTAGATCACCAAAAGGTGAAATAAGAGAAAACTGGTAATACGTACTTACTGTTGTACATAGCACTGCTTTAAGTTATGAGATAAGATGAAGTATAAGGCAGTGCTCTGGAATACACTATGCTCCTGACAGTCTTTACGCTAGCTGTGACCATCTGGCTCTTGCTCTGTCTGAGCTCAGGTCCCTGGGAACCACAGACCTGACTGGAGGACGAGGTGCAACTCTCCTGCAATGGCCTCCCCCACCCTGGCCAGCTTCCTCTTGCCCTGTGGGCCTCCCATGAGCAAGTTCATACTAACTGTACAGTGAGCAAGGCTGCAAATGCTAATGACAGACTCTTAAACTTCCTCTTAACAGGAGATACATAGGCTAGCAAAGAATATGGATGTTTGTTACCTTACCAAGCAAAATATCCATATATCAAAAGGAGTGATCCCAAGACGTTAGAGTCTACTACCTTCCTCAGTTCATCTGGTCTTCCAAATAACAGTTAAATGAAAATCACCATCTTCTTTCAAAGGGCACGAGGTTGTTGTATACTTTTCCTGTAAGGGGTCCATGACTGAGACAGGACTCATGGATGCCTCTGCTCAAATGTGAAAGTCTGCATTCCTCATATTTACTGCATGCCCAGCGCAGCTGATGATCTGCATGCAGGTCCAGCAGTTCTTCCACAGCTCTTCAACTACACAGACAGGCCTACTCCTGTGTTTGCTTTTCCTTTACCAAATTTGTTTTTAACTTGTGGGATTCTGGCATGTTGCTTCCTAAAACATAGGCATGCACATGATCTGTCCTACATATAATAACAGTAGCTCACTACTCTGAGGTCACGGGCTATAGGATGTACATCGTCACATGCTTTCTGTGAAGTAGCTGTTCCAATCCCACACAGAACTGTGCCTCCACCAAGGTAGACTGGGCTACAGATTTTATAGGCTCCTTGAAGAGAAGCTCTGACAGATGTGTTACCTGAGGGTTTAGATTTTAATTAATGAAAAGGTTTTTGGTCGAAGTTCAGCTCTTCAAATATTTCATTAATTAGACTATTGAGATCATCTTTTTTTAAAGGTTTCTGTTGATCTTGAGATTCTTTCACTTGGGTTTGATTTCATTTATTGCTCGGGATGGTCCCCCCACACATAGCATATATGGGCCACGTGTCCATGTCTAGTCTCAGTAGACTGGGTCTGAAAATTCTGGATTTGCCTTAATCCAAGAGCTCATCCAAGCCCTTCATCATTTGGAATCAGATGTCCTTCCCTAGACTGTATATATTTTTTAGAAATATTAAAAATCTTAGGAACCAGAAAATATAACAGATATTAAATATTAGCATAATTTTTATATGTTTGTGAAAATTTCTATGAGTGATTTTATGTAATTTGTACAGACAAGTGCTTCTGAAACAGTGCTCATACAGGGATATGTATGACTATTTGTAATGAATGGTGAGCTGCTTTCTTATGATATGAAGCTTGACAGGAGTGTTTGTGTATTTATAAGTTTGTAGTTTGAAATATTCATATTGTGCCCAGTGGCCTATTAGTAGTTCATTACACTTTTATTTGGAAAGCCTGTGTTTGATCTTTGCTCCTGTTTTCTCTGGAGCTTTAAATGAATAAAACAACAAATAATGTACTGCCCTAAAGCCAAACAGCCAAGGGCTGTGATCTTTTTTAGATCATATTAATTTGACCCCTCTTTATCTAGGAGACAGACATGCATAGGGGAAAAGGGATTCTTGGGAATATATGTATCTATATACTTATATCTGTAGGGAGATATTTTACATATATACATACCATGTCCTATAATAATCTATTTTTTTGTGGCACTTACTGTAGATGGAACCCACCTGCTGACCTACATCTTTAGCCCTCTTTTCATTTTGAGACAGGGTCTTACTAAATTGCCTGGCATTCACATTTAGATTTTGTACCAGGTTCCCTAATGAGAACCTGGGTGCCTGGTTCTCATTACGTTTTACCTAATGTTTTCAAATGTTTGCTAGTAGAGAAGATTACTGTTATTTAAATAAAAATTAAAGAACATATGAAGATATTCTATCCCACCTGGCACATACACCATAAATATGTAAAAAATGCATGAGAATAGCTGAGAGACAGGAAGAGGGAAACTAAAAGAGGAAATGAAGAAAATGTGTAAGAAAAAACTACGTAATAGAAAAAAGTGTGATTGTAATCTAGTGCAGACAAGATATCTCAGAATGCACCTTGACTTGCATGTTTTATGTGTTCTTTGGTCTATCAGTCAATTTTTAATCAGTATATGTGACAGTCAAGTTTATAAGGCCTACCAAGAAATGAATCTGATGTGGATTCATTAATTCATTTAAGTGGAATGTGTTGTACACATGTACCAATCCCCTATAATGAATATAATCATTATGTCCTATAAATATTTACTTATAAAAATATGAAATTGCAGCTGGGCGTGGTGGTGCAGGCCTGTAATCCCAGCACTTGGAAGGCTGAGACAGGAGGATTGTTGTGAGTTTGAGACCAGCCTGAGCTACAAAGTGAGCTCAAGCCCAGCCTGAACTGCATAGTGAGACCTTGTCTCAAAAAGACAAAAAAAAAAAAAAAAAAAAAAAAAAAAAAAAAAAAAAAAAAAAAAAAAAAATATATATATATATATATATATATATATATATATATATATAATTGCATATATGCAACCAATAAGAATATAAAACAGAAAAGATACAAAACCATCATTCTAGTCAGTGTACTGTTCTAGTTTCTCATTGCATAGGCCAGTTGGTCTCATTGTGCAGTCTCCCCGTCTTGTTCACTGGTCTATATTGTGCAATACTAAAGGCAAAGGACTAGATGCACTGCTGTATAGATGACACAATTATCCGTATTTAAATAAAATGAATAGTATATGGAGACTTAGAGAGTCACTTGCATCATTCCACAAAATAAATGTCTTATGTCAAAACTGAAACAAAAAAAAAAAAGCTATGGGCGAATGAAAAGAGAAATCTAGAGTGCAGATTTGCACATATCACCAACTTAGACCCCAGTGACTGGCACCTATAACTGTTTTTTCAATTACTCATTTATGTAATTGTCAGCATGAAGACATAAATGAGAAAATACTGATTATTTATATGTTGGATCCTATATGAGAAATGTGCAAACCTAGACTGTCATATGACTTGTCATCATCAAATGATTCTGTTATAACAATCTGCCCTTTAAAAGCTCTTAAAGTATACATCGTGAGGCCATAATATTAAGCTGAGCTGTAAATGGCTCTGGTCGACAATTTCTTTGAATAACTCACTATGGTTGTAGAATGCTGGACTGTGTTGGATTGTGGTGTCGAGTTCAAGCACCTAAGTTAGTTGAATGTCAATGGAGTGCCCACTTTTGACAGGTGTAGACAAAGGAAGGGGTGTAGAAAGAAAAAATCATGATGTGTATTTATAGACAGTACAGTTGGGATAGATAATGCTGTGCTTCTACATAATTCTATGAGAGGCAAGATCTGCACTAATGGTGGTTGGACAGGATATTATGTCGGCTTCTAGTACTACGGTCATCCACCAGGAAAATAATTATTGAATTTTTGATATAATTCAGGTATAAAAAAATAAGTAAGCAGCTACCCTCTTAATTCACTGATAAGAGATATCTGCTAAAATAATATCTGTAAATATAATATCATGTATGCACCTTGTACAATACCAAAACATTATGAAAACAGTTTGCAATGTATTAATTTATCGAATCTGTATGGTTAAGGTGTCTTGAAACTGTCTGATTGACATTTGTATTTCAATAAAAAAAAAAAAGAAACTGCAGTGACCTACTTAATAATGCAAAAGTCGAGCTATAGGTCATGCTTTCCATGGCAGATACCATCCAGGTAGGAGCTGCAGTATAGAGTCTGATGCCACCTTGCTCTTTCAGATCATGGTAGCACAAGATAAAGATGCTCAGTGTGTCCCAGAACATTGTTGCTGGCTTGTCCCATGAAAAATTACTATACTTCTGCTAATTGTCTGTTGCCATCACTGATCAGTTTTGCCTCTTTCCAATTGCAAAGAGACTGGGACATATGTGTCAACACATGTACATTTGGTGTATATGTCTGTGGTACTTTATTTTTTATTTTTTTTGGTACTGGTCATTGAACTCAGGACCTTGTACTTGTCAGGCAGGCACTTAAACTGCTGAGCTATCTCCCCAGGCTTAATGTGATATTTTATATATTTGATTCACTTTTATTCTTATTTGGATGTCTAGGGGTTCCATGAGGAAATGGAAATGAGTGGGATGCAATGTTCATGCAATGTTCACTTCTGAATAACACCCACAATTAACTAATGACAGTGGGTAGAAGAAATGTGTAAAAAACAACAGGAAGTAGGGTACAGTTTGGGGAAAGAAATGAATCGGGATGATGCCACAGGGCTTCACAAGAATGCAAGTAGTCAATGGTAGTTACCTGGGAGGGAGCCAAATTGGGTGGAATGAGTTTTGTGAATAAATCTTAGCTGGTGATCTGGAAAAAAAAAAACTCTTAATTTTATTCAGAAAAGGACATTGTATTTTCAAGATGTAATCTGTACATTAACAAAAGTAAAGGATATGGTATACAGTAAATTCCATGGAAATAGGAGTTCAAGAAGCCAGCATAGCTCCTTGATCCCATGTATTCTCCCTTGAACATTATAATCAAGGAATTAAATGTTGACTCAAAGGAAAAGTTATGAAATTTTATTAATTTTGATACTTTTAATATAGCTCATCTCTAAACCCCACGGTTGTCAGTAAATACATAAGAAAATATAATGGGAAAATAATCAAGAAGTAACTTTGAATCTTACGATCTTCGAGTGAACATTAAAATGTCACTTTTCTCTTGTGCATCTTCAAGATTCTTCTGAGATAAAATTAATTCTGCAATGAAAGCAGTTTGGTTCATTTTGATAAACAAATTTTTTGAGTCTGTCTCCTTTTATAAACATAACTTCTTTTGGCACAGGGTTTTATTCACCTCAGCAAGATTGCTTTCTGCAGCTTTTAGGCAGTAGTCTAAAGAAACAGTATTTTCCTAAGGTACTTATGTCACATGTCTTTTATGAGTCATCTGTATGACCCAAATCTGTCCAGTGTTTGCTTTTACATTTTTCAAGTAATTGGGGTTAGATTTTCCAGGTGCCCAATGCTCTTGGATTTACAATTTCTCCCATTTCCTCTCCTTCAAGTCTTGCCTCTCTCCTTTTGGTTTAGTACATTCTCAATCTTCCTTGCTTTCCGCACTATCATTTTTTAACGCCCTGGCACTCTGTCATTAAAGTTACTTTGTGCATTGCACGGTCTATAGCTCTCTCACTAGATCAGAAAGCTCTTCCCTGATCCACTTGTTAGTCATAGATTATGGCCTTGGGCACAGTACTTTAGAACCTATTTCCCATGATGAGGAATTTATGACATCACATAGGTCCAGCATCTAAAATACCATAAATACTTATTAATTGGCAGCCATTTTTTCTTTGCCTTTAGGTTTCTCAGTTGCATTTTGTTTTCCATACATTCCTTTTCTTTTTAATCTTTTCAGGTTTCTTACTATATTTGTCTTAATGTGTACCAAAGCATTTAAAAATAATATAATATTTTTAAATTTTAGAAGTTTTTTATACATATTTCTGGTTCTAGGATTCTACTTTAGGCTGACAATTTTTGAAAAAATTCTCAGCCTCTAAATTTATAGATGAACACATTTTATGTTTTCTTTAGAATGATTATTGTCAAGCTAGTAATCAAGGAATTTTTTGGTATGGAATTCTGAACATGTCATGCTGTTTTTCCTCTTTGTGACTCAAGTGTGTTAATCAGGAACCTTCTCAGTGCTTTCTTGTGTACACTATCCCTTTTAGCTGTCATCCTTGTAGAACCTACCGTCACTCTAATTCAAAGAAATATATTCAGTTAACTGTATTAGTAGAAACAATGAGTAGAAATGTGTTTTAACTTTTTCAGCATTAGTGTTAATTCATTACATATGAAAATTAAGTATACATAAATTTAAAAAATTGGGTATGTATCTTCTCATATACAAATTTTTGATTCCTGAAAATATGTGAATAAAATACTTTTAATAATTTTTTTTGGGGGGGAAACCAGGAATTGAACTTAGCACCTTAGTGCTTGCCAGGCAAGTGCTTATTCCACTGAGCTATCTCCCTGGCCAGCTTCTAATCATTTTGATCTTTTTATTTATTTATTTATTTATTTATTTATTTTTTGTATTTTTAGGGAAGCATCTACAGGGTGTTCAGGGTCTTACTACTAGATCAGACTCATAGTGGTCCTTAGTTTACAGCCTTCCAAGAGCTGGGATTACGGGTGTATGCAACCAAGCCCAATCTCAATTGCCCTCTCATTGCACCCTGGGGGCAGGGCCAGCATGGCAGGCCCAGTGATTGAAGCCCTGGCCCCTGTGCCTGCTTGCAGATGATTTAATCCGCTAAGCTGTTTGGCAGGCCCTTCATTTTGACAATTTATATATTTTATTTGATATGTTCCATTACTTTTAATTCCCACAAATAGGTGTGTTGGAGAAGTTACAAGGATCCATGCAAATCTGAAAGCAAAGTGTAAGTCAAGTATGTTGATGGGCATGTCTACAATATACAACAGAGAAAAGTAGCATTCACTTAAAAACAGATTTTTCTTTAGATATCACCATTTCTTTGGAAATTCTCTAGTTTCAGAATATTAAAAATGATGGCTGTTTGAGACTTTCAGAAAGGTTTTACTATTAATTCTTGAGACCTTGACTAGGATGATATCACTATCCCTTTTTTTTTGCTAAGAAAAATTTAATTCCTTCAACTGTGTATTTTAAATATTTCCTTTATTCTGTTTTATTGAATTGATGTTAATAAAAATGTGTACAATTGTTACTTTTCAGTGAATAATACACTTAAATGATTTCCAGGAATCTAATTTAGACGTACTGAATTTAGAAAGTAATGTCTTTGTTAACTGACATCAGTAATAATAGTTGAGAATATTTAGCATTTTCTGGTAGTTTTGGTAAAATACTGTGAAACTGCATTCAAAACTGGTCCAATCTCATTTCCTCTGGGAGAATCCTGTGCCAATTACTGAAACTTTGATTTTCTTTTCCTGAATCTTTCAAATGAGTGTAATAGTACTAATGCTATAGACTTAACTGAGAGGCTATGCTTTATAAATACTAGTTCCCTGGCTCTAACTTTGATTACCTTCCTTTATAATGTGATGATGCATACTAACGCGATAAAAACGGCACCTTGGAAATAAATAGTAGAGGAATATTTTGAGCATTGTATTCCAATTATGTAAGCAAATGGAAGAAGTGTGAGGAGGATATTGGTGTCTTGCTTTTCTTCAGCAGAGCTGCATTTAACATAAAGGAGAGTCATTTTATTGAATAATAAAAGCCTGACAATCACTGTGATTGGCTGACAGCCATTACTGCAGTGCAATTCTAAACAGCTTGTTTTTCAAAGTTATCTTTGAATACCTCTTTAAAACCCAGACCTTCCTCAGTCGTTTCAAAAGTTCAAAACTCGTTTTTAAAATGAAGTTTTTCAGATCTCAATAGTTTTGATGTATGTGATGGAAACATTATTTTCTGTTTAAAATATTAGAATTATATGTAGTTTACATGGAAGAGAAATTAGGGAAATTAACAAACCAAGGTTTACATGGAAGATAACAATTAGTGACAAAACAAAAAAAGACCACATTTACAGAGATTTTATTAACAAAAAGACCCCGGAGGTCCAATACGCTTACAGGGAAAAGCACAACATTTGATGTGTATTATGCAGCTAGTATCTTGGGAATGCTGACTATAACTTAAGGGTTCCAAAGTTACCAAATCCTCTTCAATGCATACATCTCTCCTAGCAGTTCTAATCAGCAGCTCTGCCTGGAAAGTATGTATAATAAGTGGGTGCACAGTTGGCAACTCACCAAAATAAATATTTAATGATATTTTAATGGCTATTTTAACTGTCTTTTATTTAAATTGTGGATTAATATTTTATTTGGTCAGGGATATTTTATCTGGCCAAAACGTTTGAGCAACATATTTGCTATTGAGGCTTTCTGTAATGGATGCGTACTAATTTTCAGAATTGTCCAGGTTAAATATTTTCTGATGAAGTATTTTATCTTAAACATCAACATCAGAAACATTGAGCTAAAGATCAGCAGCACGAATCTGAGAACCGCAAACTATATTAATTGGTCGTTTTCTAACCCAGAGATCATCATTAATTCCCTCCGAAGCAGCTTCAAAGCATCCCGAGGGGGAGGGATGGTCCTGATAACGAGTATTGCACAAAAACGAAGAAACACAGATGCGTCCCGGTGTCCAGAAGGCTGATTCTTCAACAGGCAGCAACCGAAGACTCGCGACGCACCCGGCGATTGGCTGACGGCATCTTTGTTCAGGCGACGGGCAGCCCGAGCCCAGGCGGGGTGGAGCGGGCCCGCCGGCCCTCACCTCCGGCGCCCGCGGCCGCCACCTGGCTCCGCGGCCGGCCGGCCGCCGCCTCCGCGCGCTCGGCTCCGCTCCCGCCCGCGACGCGCACAATGGACGCGCTCATTTCCCCCGCACCGCTCCCCGCAGTCGCGGGCTGAGCACACAACTTGCGCGAGAGTCGCGCAGGAGGCTCGGCCGCCAGGCGCGCCCGCAGCGCCTTCCGGACGAGCCGGGCGGCTGCGCGCGGGGGGAGCACGCCGCGTCGGCGAGCGGCCCGAACTCGCGCCCCCGGCTCCGCGGCCCCTGCAGCCGGCGCCGAGTAAAATAAAAGAAAGCAGGGACGGGGTTTCTCTCAGCGAGCGACGGCGCTTTGTCTGCCAAAGTGCACCCCCCAGCCCCCCCCGCCGCCCCGCGCCGGCCGCACAGGGGCCGCCCGCTCCCGCGCGCGCGGGGACCGCGAGGCGGTGGCGCCCGCGACAACGCCCCCGGACCCGCTCCGCGCTCCGCGAGGGGAAGCGCAGGGCGTGGGGGGCGGGCCGGCGAGAAACCGGCGGCGCGGGAGGGATGGGGACGCGGAGGGGAAGGGGGAAGATGAAGGCGGTAGCCGAGGTTTGATTCGGGAAACTTCGGGCGCGCAGGCGACGGGCGCTCCCTGCAGGTAACTACCTCGCGAGCACAGCGAGGGAGCGGGAGCGGCAGGCAGCAACTTCGAGGTGAGCGGCAAGTTGCGCGCCCCCTCGGACCGGGCGCGCGGCGGCGTCCCCCACCGGGACTCGAACCCGAGGCCATTCCGGGCGGCGGCGGCCGGAGCGCAGGGGCGGCGGCAGCTGCGCGCCTCAGGCCCAGCCTGCGCGGCTCCCCCTCGCGCCGCCCGCCCTGCGTGCGCGTGTGCGCGTCCCAGCCCCGGCGTGAGCGGCACCTGCTCGTCTCTGCCCACAGCGGACGCAGCCTCGCCGGGAGCCGCCGGGAGCCGCCGCTGCCGCTGCCGCCGCCAGCCCGAGGCGGGCTCCGCGGGGTCCCCTGGCCGCCGCGTCCTTCCCCGCCGCCCGCTCGCCCGCGAGGCAGCCAGGCTCCGAGTCACGTGTCATTGCCTGAGGCAGAGACTGAGAGAAAAAAACGCGCTTCATTCCTTCTTCCACCGCCATACTGTATTTTATACTAAATCTCATTTTTATTCCAACATTTTACTCCCGCTCGGTGAGTACCTTCTCAGTGGCATTCTTGTCCTATTCTTTTTTTTTTTTTTTTTTTTTTTTTTTTTTTTTTTTTTTTTTTTTTTCTTCTTTTTTTTTTTTTTCCACTTCTTTGATTATTGTTTATATTTGGGAAAGCTGAAGGAGCATGGTTTTGAGCGTTTTCCTGAATTCAAGTTTTTCTAGCTTGCGGTCGTTGTGTAGACGAGGCGCTGTGTCTGGGAGTCCGCGGCGACCGTGCCCGCTGGGAGTGATTCCCAAGTCCAGCAGAATATGCAACTGGTTTTATGGAAAAAAAGCGATGTGAAGTATGGTGCCTGTTTTTTTCCTTTGTTAAAAAAAATTGAAAAAGCATGTTTCTAACTCTTTTTTTTGTGTATTTTTCTGATGACATTTTTGTATAGGTGGGATTTTACGGCAGTATTTACAAGTTTGTGGTCTTGCTGTACTGGTGCAAACCACGGAGCAAAGCCATTCATTTTACATTTTTTTATTCCGTTTTTGGAAGCCTGTGAGAAAAAAATTCGTTTTTTCCTTCCTATTTTTGATACTCATTGATAACGTGAAACTTTTCTTGCAGCTGGTGACTGGGATCATTTTTAAGCAAAATACTTTTTTCCCCTCCTTTAAATTAACTATGACTTTTGCACATTTGACTTTTTCAAAAAAGAGAAAAAAAAACCGAGATAATTTTATGATAGATATCCTGATATCTATATCTATATTATCCCTTCTTCTCCTCCTCTCCCCGTAAATCAATTTTCAAATGATGGCAGTGGAAGGTTTTTCTGGAAAAAAAAATGAAGTGCGGTTTGGTTTCCTTGTCAACGGAGGATGAAGTGAACAGCTGAGCAGCTCGCAGAGAGCAGGTACTTGGTCCCCTTGGAGGCGTTTCCTGGGTGTGCGATGGCAACACTGGTCCTGGCAAAGAGTGTGGTGTGTGTGTGTGTGTGTGTGTGTGTGTGTGTGTGTGTGTCTGTGTCTGTGTCTGTGTGTGTCTGTGTCTGTGTGTCCGTCTGTGTCTGTCTGTCTGTGTCTGCGCGCGCTTCTCCGGCAGTGTCCAAGACGGCGGTGGGGAAAGCCGCTCGGAGAACCAGGGAAAACCCAGCTCCTTTCCTTGTCTCTGGCTCGTGCTTTTTGGATGTGCGCAAAATACAGCCCCCCTTGGCAGCTCCCAGGTCTTCTCTGCGTCGGGTGCGCCGCGGGCGGTGGCGGCCGGAGCGCGGTGGCCGCGGGCCCAGTAAGTTCTCCAAGGGCCACTTGCAGAGCTGGAGGGGCGAGGGCCGAGTGTGGGGCGCTGGCCGTCGGGTGGCCCGGCGGCCCGCTCGGAGCGCCCGGAGATGGATCGGAGCAGTGGCAGGGACGGCATCTTCCGGCAGGGTTGGCTCCCGGCCTCGCAGGCAGGCGCTGAGGCGTTTTAGAGTCTGGAGGACCGCTCCAGTCCCCGCACGCTCAACTCCTGCTCCTTCCGCTTGCAATGAGTAAACAACGCAGTAGGTCTTCCCAGCCTGTCTTGCTTGTTCTGAAAGGCTTTACCTTCTTCGTGGTGCTGCTGCCTTTGAAGCTCTTTGCTTTCTCTGTTGTGTTGCATTGATTTTAGGTGCTTGGTGGTGTCTCCCAGGGAAAAGGGAAATACTTAAATGATAGCCTTTTGGTTTTCAGGTTGAGGGGGAAACTCTTAGTTTGCGTTAATGAGACTACACTTCTTGGGTGCAAAACAGCCTCTTACGGGCTTTAAAGGGGCAGTGTTTCTCTTTCTACCACCTGATACTGGTTCTAAAGCCACCCCCCACCCAGTTGGGAAGGGGTGGTGGTGAGCAGTTCACCAATGGTTTTGATGTATTGGTAGCATTTAATTATTCAGTGTTGCACGTATTCTGGGGTATTTTATGATTCTTTTTTTACGTGTTTCCAGATATCATCTCACATTACCTTTTAAAGATGTATCAGTTTGCTATAAAAAGCCTTTTCTGTATTCATTCAGTGACAGAATCTGCTGGAAAATTTACAGTACACATAAATTTAGTAAAGTCGTACTTTAAATCTTAATATCTAGAGTTGCTATTATTCAAATAATTTGATTTTTGAAAGCTTTCTTTCCTCGCATAAATGAAAAGTTTAGCTTTAAAATTATTCTGCATTTATATTTTGGATTCTGATGAAAAAGAATAGAAAGCACATGCAATGACCTTTTACCTATCAGATTAAGTTTTCTTCTAAGACATCTATAGATAGAAAGAAAAACTCACTTCAGCCTACAGAAGTGCCCCTGATAAAAGGGCACCAGCATTCTGTGTGGTCATTTTCTGGGCTGCACCAATGTCCCACTGAAAGTGTACCTTCAGTTTTTAAAATGAAAGTTTTATGTCTTTTTT
This sequence comes from Ctenomys sociabilis, assembly GCA_004027165.1. NCBI lineage: Eukaryota > Metazoa > Chordata > Mammalia > Rodentia > Ctenomyidae > Ctenomys > Ctenomys sociabilis. The sequence goes on along the minus strand of PVKA01020268.1, from coordinate 26,157 downwards.
TGTTTTGTTTTGTTTTGTTTTTCAATCTTTGTGGTGAAAGAACAAGGAGTTAGTATAAAGGGTCATAGATCTGAGGAAGATTAGGATATAGTGTAACATCTATGCTTTCATTCACTCACGGTGTGCCCATGCATCTCAAAAGCCTTTGGAAATTGCATTATATGTGAGTTATTTATGTACTCAAGTCAGTTTTTTCCTCTATGAAGGAAGTTCTCTTGGCATTTATATGAGAAAGAAGAATGATGCTATGGTCTGTGAACACCAAACTTGATACCTTGAAGTGCATAGTTAAGATTTGAAGCCATGCTGTGCCACTAAGCCTTAGATGTGAGTTTTCTTATGTTTGTGTAATGAGCTCATTGCTCAGATGTTTTTCATGTGGTTCAAAATGCTAAAAAAAAAATTTAAAAACACTTGCCATATTCTGTTTAAAAACCCCTTTAAATCATAAGTAAAAATCCTCATTTAAAATGCATTATACTATGTGTAGAATATTGTTTCCATTGGTTATAGGCACTTTAAATCATTTAGTTCTTTTAAAGGAGAAAGAGAAGGCAGGCAAGAAAGAAATAACTTGAGGTTCCAAACTTACAATTGTTCACTTAGAGAACAATTGTTGCCCCAAGTTTAGTTTGTGGTTTAAGATTGAATGAAGGAAGCACCCTATGATATTTCAAAATAAGTTTGAAACTATAACAAGATAAAAAAAAAACATAAAATTTTAATGTGGGAGCAAAGATAGTTGTATTTGTAATTCTACAAGTAAAGGTCATCAAAAACCTTGCCATTTTATATTTTTATTTATGTAATATTCATTTAATTGTATTCAAAATTTATAATAAATTTGTGCTTATGAGCAGAGTTTCCATCTATATGAACTGAACTGGGAATTCGACAACACTTGGAAGTGAGCTCTTTTGTGAGATTTTTGGTTTAATAATGTTGAATGCAGTGTTCTAGAGTTAGCACCTCCTACTGGTTTTTCTTGGAAGAATATATATATATATTTTTTTTTTCTTTGTCCAAGTATCCTTTCTGGGTTCTGTTAAATGTAATCACACAAATATTTCCCACTGTGCACTGAGAAAAAATTTTTTTCCAGGAGAAATAGTTTCCTAAGTGAAGATAGGAGATGAAGGAAAGAAAACCTATAAAATAAATTGAGTATTGACCTTTTACTGAACGTATTTTGATAAATTGTAATGAAATCACAAATTTACAAATGTCTGTCACATTTCCTATGCTGTGACTGAGCACATACTCAGTGGTAGAGTGCTTACCTAGAATATGGGAGGCCTGAGTTCTATTCCTAGTGCTATAGAAAAAAATTCCTGGAGCTCTTCTATGGAAAGGAAATATGGATATTATTAAGAATCCTGTATTTATTAACTTCTTTTAAGTTCTGCCCAGCCTTGCATATTTAGAGAAAGAAATTGTGGTTGGAATTGATTTGAGTGTGTGGTATGTCCAAGAATATTTAAATATATATATATATATATATATATATATATATATATATATATATATATGTTACCTTCAACTACAATTATTTACTGAAATTATCAATACATATAAGCAATCACATTGCATACTGGACTTTTTCCTTAGTATTTCTCAGGTAACCATATTATGGTAGTGTTACATAGAAAGAGGAAAAGTTCCACACATACTCTTGCATATTTATAGCTCGAAAGAATGTTACTTTGTTTTAAAATGAGACCTAGTTTATTTTCTGTAACTTTTTCAAAATGCTAGTAGTTAAAAGTGCATATTAATATACAGTATAAAATTATATTATAAAGGAACTAATATAAAAATTATAAACAGAAAAGTAGTGAAATAAAAAATAATTAGACATTTGAAAAACTAATGTTGATTAGTTAAAAAAGCTTGTAGTATATGGATAGCTATTTGCTAAATAAAATCGTTATATGTTTAATAAGCAATAAAAAGCATATGGAAGCACCAATGAAAGTATATGACTGCTACACTTAAAAGCTTTCTGCCTGAATATAAGTGTAGCCATGCTTGTCCTGCCTACTGATAATGTAAGCAACTAATTATATAGTACATAAAATCAAATCAAAGCATACTCTATATTTGAAGTGTTCAAAAAGTTCTGTTTTAGAAGTTGAAGAGAAGTGGTTATTTAGAATTATATGTATAATAAAGAGGAATTGGAGGAAAATATTTTCACTATGGTTTATTCTCTTTGTTGACTTTTGAAACTTAAAAAAAAAACATTGATTAGCTCTGGCTTTTAAAAAATAGCTTTTTCTTTACTTCGTTTGTTATGCTATTATTCTGGAAACTGTCTTGTACTGTGAAAAACAGAGGTAATGGTAAATTCTACTCTTCTGAATTTTCATGCACCTCCAGAAAGTAATTTTTTTTTAAAAAAAACAACCTCACTGAGCCAAGTTTTTATCATATTCTTATTGTTATTATATATTATATCTAGTACTTTGACGTCTGTTTAAAATTTCATAATTTAGTTTCATTTATAAATTTTTATTAGTAATTGAGTGGCATAAATTTTCACAGTAGTTACAATGAGAACAGCTTCTACCATTGGTCCATGATTCTGCAGAACAATGATTCTTTAATAAAGAAAATAGGTAATTTCAGAATATAAAAGCAATTTCACAGGTTAGTTTTATATTTATAGTCACTCTTGGATATATTAAGTTTTGAATTTCTGAATATGTAGAGCTATCCCAGCTACTCAAAATGTTTAGCAGTTTTTCTCATTTCGTGGTTTCTAGACTTGCAACAACATATTGGGGACTTTTCCTTGTCGACATTTTGCTAGATTTACAGTTATGTTGTGGAAAGTTTTTTTTTTCTATAATTCCTCCACATGTTGCAGATCAGGTTTTGTTTGTTTTGTAGCATTTTACTTTTTTTCTGAGAATGAATCCTCCTGCAATATCCTGAAGTTGGTTTATTTGTTCCCATCCATTCCTAGCCACAGAGGAGACAATGAGAAAACTGTGTGTATTGTTTATGATAAATGTCCTCTGAACTGGAGACTTTCAGCTTGGGTCCAGAATGCAAGAGTTATTTTTTGGCAGTGTACACATTTTAAGCACAGAGGAGCATCACAGAGAACATTGTTATTTTGTATGTTGGAGAACACTGGTTTGGAAAAATGCATGAGTTGCTCAAAGATTACACAGGTGGCGAAGGGCAGGAAATCTGCAGTGCATCTCCTGAACTGTCACCTAGCTGGGAATGGTGGTTGGTAGAAAGGCACTTTTGTTGTTGTTGTTGTTTTAAATATAAAACAACTGTTGTACATTTATTCTTAAGACATTATTCATGGTGACTATAGGTTTCTGAGTTTATATTAGTGTGTATGTTTCACTAGTAAAGACTTTTGACAGAAATAATGGAAAACAGCATCAATTATATTTGCTTTTTCTGGTTCTGAAAGAACCTTCATAGAGTGACAGTAGAGTCACATGCTAGGACTATTGAATTTTCTGAGGACAACCCAAGGCATGGAAAGTTGTAAGTTACTGCTGGTGTTCTGGCGGTGACAAAATAAATAGCTCTTGGTCTGCAGTGGCTTTATAGGAGCCCAGGGAAAAGCATTCAGTCTTAACTAAGTGCAAAATGTAATCTGTACTCTTGAAGTTTTAGCAGTGTAATGTGGAAAATTAGTCCTTTACACAAAAAAGCCAAACATGCAGTCCTTTTATAACACAGCAAGCCTATAAATACAAATGTCTCTTCTTGTCTACCAACATCTCACCATAACATCACCTCTGTCTCAGAATTTCACTGTTACATATATTTGGATATGACATTTTCAAGCTCATTTTATCTATTTGTTAATGATATAAAGCATATATAAGTGCAAGATGTTATTTTAGGATGCTGTGTTTAATTGTCTTTTCAGATATGTGAGAAGCTTTCATTGTTAATTTGCTTGAAACTTAAAAACGTAAGTATTTTCAAGAATTCAAAGCTTCAACCACAGTGGAGGCAGTTGGAGCAGGAAGAAAGGGGTTTCAGAGACTTTTCATAGAAAATCTACAGTTTTGTAAAAGAAGTAGATTTGGAGATGAAAGTGGAGGAAGAAATAAAAACTACCTTCAGGTTTTTGGGTTTGGTTTTTGGAATTGGGAGATACTGAAAACTAGTGGTATAAAACAAAGCTAGAGATACAATCTAGAGGAACATCTGATCTGATCAGTTTTATATGTGACAGTGATTTGAAGTTCCATAATTAAGTTCGGAATGAAATGACCAATGTTTTATTGAAATTCAGGTCTAAATCTAAGAAATACATTCAAGGTTGGGAGATATTGTATAATTGTCCACATAAAAAGTCTTATGTTATTTGATGGCATAAATTTAGGCAATGCTTGTTCTTTTCTACATGACTATAATAAAGACTACTGAAAGACAGAGAAACAGAAAGATAAAAGTGGCCATAGGAACTCAGAAAACTATGGCTATGTGTGTGAGAGTATGTATGGAAAGAAAGGAAATAGTGCTCATCAGAAGTAATTCCTAGGCTCAGAGCAAAGAAAAGCCTGGAGAAAGGGTCCTTGAAAATAATCTGTGGTTTAAAATCAATTAGTTTTAAGAATAATCTAAATGAATGAGACATACTAGCCTTGAGTAAGTGAACAAGTGATCCATGATTCCAGATAAGATGTGGCAGCATCTTAAGTAACTCTGTTAAAGTCCATCCCCAAACTTCATGTGTGTGTTTGTGTGTATCTTTGTGTCTGAGAATGAAACATGATCTCAACTGGAAGTCACTGCAAAGATTTCTGAACTAGATAAAATAGCTTTTAAATTTCATGTTGGAAAAAAAAGCATATGTAAGTAGGGAAAAGAAAAGAGGGCTAGTTCATCAGATATTTAAATACAGTGTAAAGCTTTCAAAAACAAATATATTTAGTCTACTGAAAAGAATTCAGAGCAGTGTCTCTCCAGTAGCATGAGTGTATTTAGTGTACAAATCATGCCTTCTGTATATCATTCCCTAACCACAGTGGCTGGACCTTTTTAGCGAATTGGGTGATTCTAGGTCTGAGCAGAAAAATTACAAGATAATCTGTGTTGTTATTGTTGTGCCAGAAAGTAAGGAAATGCTCAAAAATAAGTATAAACAGGAGCTGTCTTGAAGCGCTTTGTAAATCTAGTTTCTTTAGATGTGAACATTGAGAGTGACTGATAGATTGTAAAACATTGAATAAAGTAAAAGCTATTGGTCAGTAGTGATAATCTAAATAGAGGTGTATAGCTTCAGGAAACAGGAAGTCCTCTACATTGTTTTTGGGACTGCAGACTCCTATGACCACTGTGAAAATCAGTATTGAGGTCCTTCAGGAGACTAAAACTAGAAATTCCACTGAACTCATCTATTCCCCTTGTAATTATCTTCCCAAGAGTTAAAAGGACATCGTATTACAATGATATATGCGTACTCATGTATATAGCAGCACAATTCATAATATTTTAATCTTGGAAACAAGTTGTATGTTTGTCAATAGATGAATGGATAAAGAAATTTTCTTATTTACACACAATGGAGTACCACCCTGACATAAATAAAGGTAAATGTTAGTCATTTTTAGCAAAGTGGAGGTATGTGTTAAATGAACTAAATCAGACTCACAGGCTCAGATATGGTATCTGTTATATGAGAAACCCTACATGTAGGTAAAGGACAAATTAAAGTAGATATAAGCAGTAAGTCTTTTTAAGATGTGAAGGGGATTGAGAGATAGAGGTAGAACAGCAAGAGGGGAAGGGAAACAGGAAAGCAAGTGGAGGGGAGGAGGTGTACAAGGCCTGCGCTGTATTATACACGTGTACCACTCCCACATATATTAATAAAACACTTTGCAAAGGTGCAGAAAGTGTAACAGTTAATAAATTGAAAGCATTACATGTTAGCCTTTTAGGAGGAGCTATTAAATGGGCAGTTCTTTGTGAAATATGAGTTAAATGAAAGAAATGTTAGAATTAGCAAATTACTATATGTATATTTTAATGACATAAATTATTCAACCAAGGATCAATGAGTGGTAAAATCTGTTAAAAGTATTTTGGAGAATAACACATTTGTATGGTGTTTAAGTATTTACATATGTATGTATGCATTTTTAAAAATCTTTTTGAGACAAAGTTTCACTTTGTAGTTCAGACTGGCCTTGAACTCGAAGTGATCCTCTTGCCTCAGCCTCCTGAGTGGTAGGATTGCAGACCTGTGCCACCAAGCCTGGCCAAGTATTACTTCTTAATTTTATTTGGCACTCATGTTAAATAACTAAGTGATCAAACCCAGCATCATTAACAAATAACCTAGAACCAAGTGCCTCCTGATGTAATACTGTGTGAAATTTACAGACCACTTATGTTATATTGTTGCTAAAATATTAATTTGAATCTGATAAAATCTTGTGACACTTAACTTCTAGTTTATAGAAAACACCAGGAAAGAACAAGTTAAGTTAGACCATAGGAAATAATGTGATAGAGCCACAGAGTGAGGTATTCAGGGTTGTAGATACCAGACATGGCTTTATCAGGAAATCACTTTGGGAGTATTTTTGTAGATGAAAAAGAACTACAGGCAAATAAGTGCAGTGCTTAAGTTTTGTTTTATATTAAAATATGGGCATGAAGATCAGATTTTTTTTCCAGATTTTGTTAGAATTGGGAAAAATTTGTGTATGTGCTACAAAATTAATGGTAATGACAAATGCAAATTGAATTATTTTGGGGATAAAAGCCATGATGTCTGCTATTGGGGTGGGGAAGAGGAGGAGCAGGAGAAAAAGAGGTGAGAAGGGGAGAGGTGAGAGAGACAGTGGGAGAGGAGACCTTTGATGAATGTATGTAAGTCATCTTTTGTTTCATTTCAGGGACTGCTTATGTTGGTTTCATTGTATTTTTCTTTCAAATACTTTGTATGTGTGCATTTTCTCAGTAAAGAGTAAATAAGACTAAAAAGGACCCTTCAAGTCTTAGTTAGCTTCAGTCTTCTCAGATAAGTCTATATGAGGTTCTAGTTTGAAATTAACTGGTATAAACTTAGGAACTTGACTTACATAGCAGGATAAGCATGAGATCTCTAAAAGATGTGCAAATATAAGGAATTTGACAGAGTTAGTAGTTGTCATCATTTCAGTCCCTATAATTGCATCATATTCTCCAGCAACACAACCATTATATGAATGAGTCAAGGAAGTACCTGAGGCTAACTTGGTTAGGAGACCAGGGCAGTGTGCACAGCCTGAAAGGGGTGGGCTTTCTGCATAGTGACTATTTGGTAAAAAGTCACAAATGAGTCTGGGCTGGGAAGGGCAACTCTTGAGAGTTCTTACTAGTGAGATGTGATTTTCATAATGAAAACTGTGCAAGGGTGGGTAGTTTTGTTCAGAGGAGAATATTGTATTTTCAGATTTTGAAAGTGGAGCATAGTCAGATGATGAGCATAGAGAAAGGTACAGTTTGTGGCTAAGGAAAATGCTGTAGGTGTTAGAAAGTTAAAATATTATAAAACTGAGATGAATGTTAGAAGTTTTCAAATGTTGAATATAAGAGGAACACTTGGAACATAAAACTATAAATTTGCTAGTACTGTCAATAATATTTATGGAGGTTTATCATGAACTTTGAAAATACCTTTTATTTTCTCCATTTGTGACTTCTAGGGTTTTGATCTTTATTTTGAAATATACAAAGAAGGTCATAAATATATAATGTGTGTATTTACTTTAGAATTGAATTTTCTGAGTGTAGAAATAAATTCAGTAGTGGATAAGGAAATACAGCTTTTATAAGGAGCTAATTAAAATGAATATAGGGTAATATAATTGCTTTCTAAATATAATGTCATTCAAATTGAAAACAAAGTGCTAATTTGATAATATATTTTGTACTCCAGCTCAAACTATTTTAAAACTAGAAGTAAAAATATCATGTACATATGACTGTTGCTATTTTTATTGTTGTCTCATTATTTTTATGGTTCAACTCCTGGACCATCCTCACAACTGATGCTTAGTCATATTTTACCACATTTTTGCAACACTCTTGTAGTACATCATCCTCCATAGTAGTAGCTAAGACATCAGACAGATATCTTGGCCCGTGTTTCTGTGGTAGTTTTTGGCCAAATAAAGAGCTGAACCTAGAACTTGTTGGTGTCACAACTTGAATATCAATTACTATGCTTTGGAAAAAGAAAAAAAAAAGAATGGAAGGGAAAACAACTGGAAACAAAGCTTATGTAAGTGAGAAAGGAAGATGGGTTGGAGATGGGGAGGGTAATGGGAAGAAGAGAGAAGAATTAAGATATATTATCTACAGGCATACATTCCTGTGATCTATATGTGATCAAAATGTATGACACATATGTATTAATTAAAAAATAGGGTTAAAATAAATTGCACATTACAAAGATGTAGAAAAAGTCATTGTTTGGTTTGTTAATCAATTGGTTGGTGACATTCATGTAATAAAACAGATGCATTCAAATTAATGTTTCCACTTCACTCTTCTATATGCAAAATACTGTTTAAAAATGGAAACATAAAGCACATCATAAAAGCAGCCACTGGGACCGAGGAGATAGCTCAGTAGAATAAGCACTTGCCTGGCTAACACAAGGCCTGAGTTAATCCCCGGTTCTGAAAAAAAAAAAAAAAAAAAAAAGTAAAAAAATAAAAGCAGCCACAGAATGTCATTTAAATTTTAAAGAACCATTAAATAAAAGTGAAGAAAAATATGTGAAACTAAGTTTTAACAACTTTGATATAATTCAGTGTATCAAAAAATTTAATGTGATTATATAAAAGCTACTTTAAAATATTTGACATTTTTGAGTTCTTCGGAATACAGCTGTGTTCTATAGTTTTAGCTCAAAACTGTCTGTGTGTATTGCTTATGCATTACTGGCTGCCACGTAGTCTTGTGCAGATGGGAGAGGTCAGACGTCTTAGGACTGTGTCATGCTTTGAAACTCTTTGTGACACTACTTTCTTCAACAGCACATGTATTAAAACTCTTTGTGACAATTTATTCCTTTTCAGAGCTTAGCCAAGATAGATTTTTAAAATACTGTCTGATTGTTTCAATTTTAGCTTTCACTTTTTATTAAGACTATAAATTGAAATCTATTCAAGTTCATTTTTAGCTAAATAGAAATTCCAAACTATGGTCAGTTCACTAAGACCTATTGGATTTATCTTGATAGTTATTGTTCCATAGAAAAAAAGGATAGTCACTTTTACTAAATTTAGTTTTCCAGTGTATTCATTTGTAATGTAACCCCATAGGTAAAGAAATAAGGGGGGCCAGGAGAGAGAGAGAGCTCAGTGGACTAAGCGCCTGCTTTGTCAAGTGCAGGGACCAGAGTTTGGTCCCCCATTTGACATGCTGTGCTGGCGCCATCCCCAGGAAGGGCTGAGCCAGCTATCAGGGTGGTCCAGTGCTGGGGAGGCTGAAAATGGGGATCACTATGAGTCCAAGCTGTGTAGTGTGACCCTGTTCATAGATAAAAAAAGAAATACATAAGAAAAGAAAAGCAACAAGTGAATAAATGAATAAAGAAGTCATTAAAAGTAAATAAATAGATAACATTTCAAAAAATAAGCTTATTAAATTATTATATTGATTGGCATAATTTAAATATATATAATGGTCATATTCATCATAGATTCTGTACCTGTCCATGGTATACCTTGATTACTCTTTTTTTTTCCTGTGTCCTGTGTACTCCCTTCAAGCCCCTTTCCCCTCCTTATTTACAAAACTCTGTTTACACTTCATCCTTCTTTTCTCTGATGAAGAATGAGCTTTAATTTTATAGGCCTTTGTGTGATATCTAAGTTTCAGTGAGAACTGCCCAGGGTCCTGCAGCCATTGTCTTTAAAAAAAAAAAAGAAAAAGAAAAAAAGAATGATATATTTTCTATGTGAATTCACATACAGATCAACACTCCTTGGTACCAGTGTAACTCAGAAGGTACTTGAAAATAAAATGGAACATTGTTTATTATGTCTATCCTATGAATTATTGAAGTCCGTATATATAGAAAATGAAAGGGTTTGCCTAATTGCACTCTGTAGCCTATTAAACCTCTGTTCTTTCTCCCATTCCCTCCTATTGAGAACAGTTCCTTTTCATCCTCATTTATGTGTGATTTCTAGTATGATATTGAAGACAACTTTACCCATTATTAGGTCTCAGCTCTGACATGAAGAGTGTAATTTTGTAGCAATTTTAACTTTTTTCTTTGTGTGCTATTTATATGTGATGTATGAACACTGAAAATGATGAAAATTTTAAAAAATTAACAAACTAAACAGAATTTAACTTGTTTCAGGTGTCATGATCCAAAGCCTTGTCTGTGTCTCCAGTACTCCTAGACATCTATTCTCTGAACTACGATAGATGGGATTTGTAGTTAGACTCACAATGAAGTTACAAAACTTATTTTCTATTTTTATGAAATCTTGAAAATTTATCTCTCATTTTTTTATTTGCTTGTTGGATACCTACTTTCCCCTACTGGATTGTAGATTGCATTTATCTTAATGCTGCACTACAGTGTGTAGACAATGCCTGACACATAGGAAACTTTTGATAAACGTTTTGAAATTAATGAGTGAATTGATTCCTCATTTGTGGCTTACTGCACTTGAGCTATTTTCTAGATATTTTCGATATCTGTAAACTCTTTATTTCATGGGATGTTGACAGCAGCTAAAAACAATAAATACCTTTTGGGACAATTGGCCACAAATATTTCTAAAGATATACAAAAGAAAACAGTTTGTCAGGAGCAGGCACAGTACTGTAAAGTATATGTGTGGATTTTACCTAGGTAGTAATTCAGAGTGATCTGACATGGGTAGAAGGTATAATCTTTTAAAAGTGATTTCTATGTATGCTCTGATTTTATTCTCACTGCTGCATCTTTGAGTGTGGAGGTCACTCACTCTATTTCCTTAGTAAATGTCACATAATGAAATAGGTCCACCAGTTCCATCAGAGGTAATACTGTTCTCTAAGTTCATGAGTTTTTGAAACTTAACTTTAGTTGTTTACTTGGCATATTTTTGAAATCTTTATAGCTATTATAACTTTTGGATATTTATTTTATATTTATGGCTTAAAAGCTTTTAATAGCTTAAAAGACTATATGTAAGATTCAGTTCACACTGAAGTCCTCTACTTTTATTTAACCAGGCTTTTTCCAGCAGTATTATTGTAGGATATCATGTGGTCTTAACAGTTGTCATGGACAGTGAAATTGGTACCATTTTTACACTCATAATTATACTGATAGGAATATTCAGAATATAGTGCACTGAAGAAAATGTCTTGGTTGCTAAGCCTGATATAAAATTGGAGTAATGATATGTAGACTCTATATTGAAAGCTTCCTGTTTATCAAGACAATTCTAAAGTTAAATACTGGTTTTGAAAGAAAATTTTATAAGTTACAAATGAAAAATAATTTTATGCATGAGTTACTATCTTTTTTCTAGATTTAGGTTATTCTATGTAAACTTACATTAAGAAAAGTATTCTAAAGCTTAAAAATTGAAAATCACTTCTTTATGATTTTTTAAGACCAAATGTCTTAACTGTTTTGCAAACTGTTTCAGCATGTACCACATCAAAACGTCGAATTTCTTAAGTAAATAAATGCTTGAATAAAATAGATTTAATGTTTAGTTATTTAAAGAGACCTTCTGTTGCTAACATATGTTGGCAATTTTGGGGATATTTTGAAAATAGTCTATGTAAAATTATAATGTTTGAAAATGAATACTTAGTAAGGAGAAGAGACTAAGTTTGAATTGTAAAGTTGTATGGTCATTAGGTATTGACATTTACATATTTAACAGTTCCCCAACTATGAATATGCTCGTTTTACTAAGAGACTTTTCTTCACATTATTTCATGATTGAATTAATGTATTTGTCTAGTAATTATATTTTGAAAATCTAGTATTTCATCCTTCTTTGTGTCATGAAGTATTACATAATGCATGAGTATGGATCTGAGAGTACAGGGGGTGGACAATGATAAATTCCCTAAGAAATAAAAACAAAGTTGAGGGTTAAATGGTCTCATCGTTTTTGTTTAAATGGAGGATTAATTTCCCTGTGTAATTCCAACTCCAGAATATGACTCGTTATGAAGGAATACAGCCAAACAAAAATCTGAAGACCATGTAGAAAGAAAAGCCTCAAATTTGTAGGATACTAAAAAATTGTGTGGTCATTAAATTGATTTAGTATTATTGCATACAACTCATAAATCACTATGTGTTTGATGGAAAAAATAAGAGCATAGAATTTCAATTCATTAGCTGATTATTTGGCTTTTCACAGTACACCTAGGTAACTATTCCTTGTATAAATCTTTCAGGGTGTGTATGAGCTGTAGGGAATTCATGCTCTTTGAGCATGACTGTAAAAGTGAGTTGAATTTATGCTTGGGAGAGGCAATTGGTTTTGAACAAATGTGGGAAATAATATTAGGTACAGAATTTGGATGCCATTTCAAATTAATGAAGTAATTCTAATCTTTTTCATGCATTTATTTTTTGATAATACCACTATCTGATAAAAAGATGTGGTGGATTTGCTCGTGATATTTATGATGAGAAACTGGGATTTTAATGGTTTTTATACCACTCCACTGTAATAATGTACTTTGCCACACCCCATTTTTGCTACTTTTGCTTGTTCTTTTTTTGTTTTAATGGGATTTTTAAAGAACATGTAATGCTGTACTTTGTGTGTGTGTATGTGTGTGTTGCTTACATTTTTGCTGTGATAGTATTATATATATATATATGGTTTTGGTTATAGTTTTGGTGAAAACAGAATCTTAGAATCTCAGCCAGCATTCATCTAGAAAAGTATCTTCTTTTCCAGCATTGGCAGAGAAACTGGAGTGAATTTGCTTAGAGATTATGTAAAGCATCTGAAAGTGTGTGTGTGTGTGTGTGTGTGTGTGTGTGTGTTGCGTATGTCTGTGTCTGTGATATCTGTTGAAAGTACTTTCAAAATAAATTTTTATAACTTGCAAGATGACTTGAGCAGCCACTATCAGGAATTATATTGTGCTACATTTTGTAGAATATTTTCCTTGCTTTGGTATCGCTTTTTGACCATTTAGTTTACAAAATTTCCAAACATCTCTTTAAAATATTTCAATAATTTTTTAGCATTTGAACCAATATATAGGCATTGACTTTGCATGGCAAATAGTGCTGTAGTAATTGCATAAGAAGAGAATGGAAATATCATTATGTTGAGTAGCTGTAGTGTATTCTCCTTTTTCCTGAATTGCCAGGATGACTGCACTGAACTGAAAATGCAGAACCGTTCCTTCTGCAGCAGTATTGACATAGTCATGGATGCATAGGATGAAGAAAACGTGGGGCCATTCTCAAAGACATCACAGTCTCCTGAAGCATTCTGTGGGGATAGTTGGTATAGTACTTACACATTTAGTAATCATTCCAGAATTGAATCATTTCTATATAAATGTGTTTGTATGTGTGTGTGTATACAGATACTATAGGTACATATGTTTATACACTCATAAATTTTGCAAGTCTGCCTGGCAGTCTAGGTAAATTTAATAAAATGTGAGAAGTAAACATTACAGATGAATCATACTGGATTATTCTTGTAATCTAGTAATCCTGACTCATGGCATTTAGAGACTGAAGTTCACATTTTTTCTCTCAAAGATCTGGGGAAGTATCAGAGTCATCTTTTGATACTTTAGCTCAAAAAAAAAGATGAGCTCAAAATATCTTGTTTTCTTTGAATAAAATAATTTTAAAGATTATGATGAATTTAAATTTACAAATAATATTCTGTAGTTATTTTAAGATGAATGGAGCTACCTTTTTTTTTTTTTTTACAAAGATTACACATATACATCCAGGCTTGCATTTTAATGTCACCCATTATTATTCCCTGTAGGTTTTACCAGTATGTTTTTGCTGATGGCCGTATAACCCTAGTTCTATCTAGATTAAGTCAACCTTCCTTATGTTTGTCTTCCTGTTTATTTTTTGTTTTTAGAAAAATACTGTCTCACTGTACTCTGTTCCAAGTATCACTGTGATACTTCGCTCCTTCATAATTTTTGATGAATTCCTAAATGTCTCTTTTTGTGTATGCCATATGTTCAGCTTCTGCTTCCAATTTCTTTATGATGCTTATGTGAGTATTTATGTAATTGTTTCTAAAAATAATTCACTTTGAAGACATGCTTTTAGTAATCAAAGAGTTATAGTGTTACTAAGTTAAAAATAATATGTACTAACCACCATTAGTGCAGATCTTGCCTCTCAAAGAATACTATGGTCATCCACTAGGTAAATAATTATTGAATTTTTGATATAATTCAGGTATAAAAAATAAGATAAGTAAGCAACTACACTCTTAATTCACTGATAAGAGATATCTGCTAAAATAATATCTGTAAATATAATATCACGTATGCACCTTGTACAATACCAAAACGTTATGAAAACGGTTTGCAATGTATTAATTCATCGAATCTGTATGGTTAAGGTATCTTGAAACTGTCTGATTGACATTTGTATTTTAATAAAATAAAAATAAATGAAAAAAATATGTAATGATCGAATTATCCTGTGGACTAAACAAAAATGTGTTTATCTTTTTTCTCACAGTAGTCCTTGGCACTTTATTATTTTTGTTTCTAGTTCATAACTGATGAGCTAGAGGCTCAGAGAGATTAAGTTATTTTCTTATGATGAAAGGGCTGGCAAGTAGCAGAGCTAAAATTTAAAGTCAGTCTGACTCTAGAGGCCTCTAACTCTGACCCCATTAGATTACTCTCATCTTGTTTCTAGGATTTGATCATTTATAAAAATGGCCCTTTCATTTTATGCTTATATTTTATGCCTAACTAAATATGTGTTGATGCTTACAAATATGTTTAAATCCACTAGCCAGAGGTAATTTTTCAAAATGAAATTACTGAACACCTGATACTTTGGCTCAAATCAGCTAAAGTGACAACATAATAGTTTTCAGGAACCACCCTTCTTAGAACTGTTGCTTTTAGCATCTCAGTGTAAAAGAAATAAATTAAAAGAGGAAAGCCATATGGTTGGAAATCAACAGCATGAATACCTTGTCTGTTTAAGAGTTCAGTTAAGATCTGTTCAGGTTTAAATTTGGAATTTGAAGACATTCCACAATTTTCTCCATGTATGTGAAGTCTTACAAGGAAAAGATAGTGTGTTTATTTTACTTAGAAGTTCTCTATTTCAGTATTCTTTTACTTTCAAGCATGCTACTTGAAGAGGTAAGCAACAGGAAATAGTAAGTTACATGAAAGGTAAAGAATAAATTTTTAGGGGCCGGGGAGATGGCTCAATGGAATAAGCACTTTCCTGGCAAATGCAGGGGCCTGAGTTCGATCCCTGGTTCTGGAAAAAAAAAATAAATAAAATAAATTTTAAGTCTTTTGGTTGAATGTCAGATATATTAGAAACTTTTTAATGATTTTATTGAGAAACAAATAGCAATGAGACAATTTGAAAACCAGTTAGGACAGTTTCAATAAGTAATACATTGCATATTGTTGTCTTTGTAGCAGTTATTCATAGTAAAAGATGCAGACATGATATCCTGTCCACAAACACTATTAAAACAAGTCTTTCTATTCACTGAATTAAGAGAAAGTAGCTGTATATCTATCCTATTTTGAAAATACAGACAAAAAAAATGTTGCTCTCCTGGAGGGTTAAAAACTTAAGTTTGTAGGTTGAAAATTATAGGAAAGAAGGGCTGCAAGGACAGCCAACATTTTGGTCCTAGCTTTTCAAGGCCAGTGAGGATTCAGGACATAGAGAACCTGTACTGTAACATCATGTAACTCAGTTGTGGTGCAAATTTTCTGTTGAAGCAATTTTTTTAATGTGTTAAATTTTCTACTTGCTGGTTTATGACACTCATTTTTGCAGTGTCATAAAAAGAAGAAAGGGAGATTTCTAATTTGAAATCATCTGTCTTTGTGAAGCTGTTCGTAAATATCTGGTCTAAGAATTAAAAATAGTTAAATCATTTTAGTCAAGTCAGCAAATGAACTCTTGAGTTTGTGTTCATTTATTAGTATTGACATAACCGCATGCTACAGACTGCCTGGGATAAGCAATAAAAACTTAGTTTTTGTGGTTCTGGGAGTTAGAAGTCCAAGATCAATCTGACAAATTTTGTGCCTTGGAAGCTGCATTTTCACCATAGCTTAACTTGGTCTTTCCTCTAACTTTATGTAATTGGTGCCCGATCTTCTTTTCCTACTGAATGGTGTAAAAGCACCCGTTTATTGGATTGGCACCCATCTATACAATCTTGCTTTACTTGCATTACTTTTCATTGTTGTTCTGGGGATCGAACTCAGGACCTTGCACTTGCCAGGCTTGTGCTGCTGATCTGTATCCCAACCCTACTTTCATAACTTTTTTGAAGTCCTTGATTCCAAATACAGACATATTTTGGGGTTAATAGTAGCAGGCTCTGTAGCCTATGACTTACATAGTGCACATTTCAGTCTATTTCTATTAAGCAACTCTTATAAGCACTGTGGGAAGTCCTAGGGAAGAAATCACGTTTTAGTCTTTCCTGGAGTTTGCAGCTCTGCATGGGGTGGGTCAGACTGCCAGGGAATGAGTAAGTCTGTGATCTGGAGATTGCTCTACCCTTCCTCAGTCCAGCAGTCTTATCTGAATGGCAGGGAAAGTGTTTTCTCCTCAGTCACTCAGAAGCTATTCATTTTAAGAGGGCACTTTTCTAGTTAGAAAATGTAATTATTTCATCAAGGCTATGTACATGAGACACTGGAAAAACAGTTTAGTAAGAGCATATGATTAAGGACAGAATTAATGGTAAATGTAAATGCAATTAGAGAATAATAGGACTTCATGTTTTTCTGTGAGGAATTTAAGGTTTCAGTGGATAGAATAATTGCTAGGTACTTTCAGGAAGGAAAAGAGTTTTAGAATTATCTCAATATCCCTGATATGTGATAGTTGACATGAAAATGAATTTATCTACAAATATGGATTTGTAGGACTTAGAGTTTATAGCTTGGTTTTTAGTCATGAGGAATACTGATATTTTGTGGGCCTGAGGAAGGCAAACAGAAACTTGGAAGACTGTGTAGTTCTGTGCAAGATTATCATGGACAAATCCCCTGTCTCTGAAAATAAACATTTCTCAAAAGATGTCAGAGAAATAGCAAAAAGTTAAATGAAGAATCATCTGGGAAATGCAGACCACCTCATCAAAAGGGATCACTTTGTACTTGGTTCTGATGGCTGTTATCACAGAGACACAAGGGAACCTAAGCAGGGGTACACTCCTGTAATCACAGTACTCAGAGCCTCAGGCAGGCCAGTCAGGAGCTCCAGCCTAGCCTGGGCCATTTGTCAATTTAGATTCAGTCTCAAAATAAACAAGGGCATGGCAAATTCAGGGTGAATGCCCTTAAAGTTCAATCCCTAGTACTGAAAAACAAGAAAAAAAAAAAAAAAAGAAGAGCAAGAATAAGGTGCCGTGGTGAATGCCTGTGTCTTAGCTCTTCGGGAAACTGAGTTTGGAGACTCTTGAGGATCAGGCCAGTCAGGACGATATAGCTAGGAGACTGTACCTCCTAAAACAAACAGAAAAGACAGCAAATTATGGTAAGGATGTAGAGAAAGGGAAGCTTGGCACACCATTGCTGGACTGTAAATTGTCATAGTGGTTAATGTAAGACACAGTAGCAATCTACCTCTCATTCTTTCTCTTCCTGTGTGACCTTTAGTTTTCTCATTTCTAGAAGAGTTATTAAAATTCAGTTCTGTTGTACTCATGGAATGATTGAAATAAATACTTTAGTTAGACTTATTCAAATTTATTATTATTTCTTATTGAAAAAGGTTAACAAAATAAAGTTTTAATTTTTATGTGTCATGTGTTTTTTATGTATAGGATCTCACTATACAGATCGAATCCGTAGTGATTCTCCTGTTTACAGCCTCCCAACTGCTGGGATTATAGGCACATACCACCATACCCAGTCACAATCACCATCTCAGTGCCCCCCAGGGGTGGGGCTTGCATGGCACCCCAGGGATTGTACCCCAGTCCCAGCATCTGCCTAAGCAGGTGCTTTAATCTGCTGAGCTATCTCACCAGTCCTTACAAAAGAAATTTTAAAGCAAGGCTTGAAAGTATTCCCTTATAGTGCAAGGGGATCATTTAATTTGGGTATTTTAAGTGTAGCAACCTTAGCTAAATGAGATTGCTGCTGTGTCTGGAAATTTGGGGTAAAACAGATACAAAAGAAGATCATTTGGCTGTGAGATCATACTGGTCATAGGAAACTCCCATTCCTTTAGGAGTTTGGAAAAACCTGTCCTTTAATTTGGAATTGGAGAAGTTTCTGTGTGTATAATATTTTCACAAATATTAGTAATAATATGTTAAAAATTAAAGACTTAACTCACCAGTATTTTAAATACCATGCTGTCTGACAAAAACAAAAAGCACTACATGTGCAAAATAAACTGTTTTCCAGGAAGGAGTGTCAGTTGGTATTCTTTGACATTCACCAAATGCATGTGGATTTCACAGCAACACCTGCTGGCTGAATGAAGTGCAATTGTTGGCTCCCTGAGAGTTTGCTTTGGTTACTTTTTTTTTTTTTTTATTGCTGAGATAAACTATCAGACAACTCAAGTTTCAGGAGGAAGCGTTTATTTTGGACCACAGTTTGTGAAAATTTCAGTCCATAATCTGGCTCTGAGGCCAGAGGGGCATCAAAGGGGAAACAGTTCATGGCAGCATAAGGCAGCAAAAGCAGCAAGTGGCAAGTGACAAGCTCGTTCTACACCTTGATTCTGCGCAGGTCACACACCTTTCAGGCATGTAGCGCTCATGTGTGGGCTTTCTCGTTATTTGTGCCCAGAACCACATCATACCAGTCAGCAAACTAATTTAGTAATCACCCACCCTTACTCCCAGGACTACACACTCTAAATCCAGACGCCTCTGAGAAGTTCCACCAGTACTGCATGAGGATTTGGGGGATATCTACACAGAACCCATAACAGAATATCTATTCAATGGATATGCAGTTATAAACTCCGTGAAAGCCTTTGCATTTTAGTGTAGTAAATAGCATTACATCTGAATCCTTCAGATCTACATTCTAACATTGGCAATTTCTCCTGACCTCAAAAAGTTTCCTTTTGCTATCTAAAAAATGGTATTTCCAACATGTAACACTACTCGTTGCTGTGAGTGTCAGCTTCTGTAGCCTGAGCTTCACAGGACAACATATTTAATAATTGATGGCTTCTTTATTGTAACCCAGTGATTCTTGCATTAAGTTGACAGCCATCTGGGGATTTAAAAAAAAAATAAGAACTCTAATTGAGTTCTGAGACTCATATTCACCCTAGCCTAGAATGGATTTTGGAAATCTCTGTTCAGTTTTAGATGCTATGGGAGGGATCAATAAAAACGTGACTAAATAGATTTAACCATTTGCTGTAGCATTCTTTCACCTCACCACACTAGCTCTGCTTATATTTTACTCTAGTGTGCTCAGGACAGTGACAAGTTCAGCTGATGCACTTTTTGCTTGTACCTTATGTTGTTGATTTGTACTTTTATCTCATTACTCTTGGTTACTTGACAAGTAATGTAATGTTACTATAAATTAAATGAAAAATTCACCAAAGGCTGAATTAAGCCAGTTATTAAGGATATGTGGATTATGTGTGGTGAGACACCTCTGATAGGTATTCTGGAGCTGAGACAGGAGGATCTCGAGTTCAAGGCCAGTTTAGATAATTTAATGAGACCCTGCCATATATTTAAAAATAGTAAGGGTTGGGGGGTCGTAGTTCAGTTGGAGAGCATTTGCCTAGTATTCATGAAGACCTGGGTTTAATCTCCAGAATTGACATGCATGTCAACATTATTGCAATACAGTGAAAGCCAATGATTAAGAGTACATACTTCATGATACATATTGTAATGTACTTTGAAAATGATTGTCATTTCTTCAAATGCTGTATACAGTCTCAGAATTTCACAGACTGGGTAAAGGCACATGTAAAATATAAGTATGTACAATAATTTCATTGTTTTATATTAATATAATAACATAATACATTGTATCAATCAGAAAAAATATATTTTTATGAAGTGGGGATTGAACCCAGGGCCTCAGGCTACTAAGTACATGACTTACCACAGAACCAGACCCTCAGTCCTTCCAGATAGATGTTTGTTTTTGTTCCAGAACTGGAGATTGAACTCAGGCCCTTGTGCTTGCCAGGGAGCCACTTACTCCACTGAGCCATCTTCTCAGCCCCAGATAGATGTTTCTTACAAGTGTCGTTACATGAAGAAAACATCCCATAGTGTTAGTATCTGCATGAGGAGTTTATCTCTTACTCAGTTGTCCTCCAATAAAAAGTACTGTGGTATAATATATTATTATTATATATAATAGGTATTATATGTATTAAATATACATATTATATCTATAATATATAATATCTATAATAGTTGATGGCATTAATAAATGAATTACTTGCACAACCTCCATATTCATCTAATTCTAGAGCAGAATTACATCATTTTGTACAAGGTCTAAGTGTTCATTTATTCCTATAAACTTTTTACTTTTATATGCAAAGTTTTAATCACATGAAAGTAACAATATAATGAGCATCCATAAAACTATTATCTGGGCTTATGAAATGCATTTGGTATTGTTGCTTTTTTTTCTTGTTGCTGTTGTTGAAGTATTGTGAAGTAAATTTCAGGCCAGGCATGGTGGTGTACACCTGTAATCCTGGAATTTAAGAAACTGTGCCAAGTGTTTGGACAGGATATCATGTCTGCATCTTGTACTATGAATAACCACTACAAAATCAACAACATACAATGTATTAATTATTGAAACTGTCCTACTAATCGGTTTTGAAACTGTCTCATTGCTATTTGTTTCTCAATAAAATTAATAAAAAATACATGTTGAACTAGTGAGATCATATCTTGAAACACAAGAAAGAAAATTAGTCATATTTTTCTTTTAAATAGATAAAAAAGTGAATCGGTCAAAAAGGAATGTTTGCTTAATAATATCATTAATATACTTTTTAAAAAAATTATTTATTTATTACAGTGTCTCGCTACACATCAGGGATTCTTTTTTTGTGTGTGGGGGGTCAGCTCAGCCCGCCCTGGGGGGAGGGGCTGGCATGGCATGTGGTGCTGGGGATTGAACCGCGATCCCTGAGAGGCACTTTAGACCGCTGAGCTATCTTACCAGCCCTCATTAATATACTTAACACTCTTAAAATTCTGTAACATTCTACTCAGCCTATAGTCAGACTACATTAATATTCCTTACATGGCTCTACATTGTTTTATTTTTGTATGCTTCTTTTTTAAGGTCAATTTTTTTAATTAGTATATGTCTGAAGTATACAGTTACCAATAAAAATTAGCACCAATTTGTGCATGATAGCTATGTGCAGATGTTCTGCGGTCCTTATCTGGAATATTTACACAGCCTTTGAAGAGTGGATAAAGTGAATGTTTTATGATCCCTGTTTTGCAGATAATGGAACTGAAAAAATAGGTCACTTATTCACGTTATTGTCACTTACCAAGCAGCAGAGCAGAAGTTTAAATTTTATCTGACTTTATATCTGACCTCTTTTTAGCCATTACACTGCATCCTCATACCTCCACTTAGATTGCTATTGCTTAAGGATCATGGAAATTAGAGTTTCAAATTGAGCTCCCATAGCCCCTTAGCCCCTTAGTTAATTTCTAACAACTGGTCTTGATTTGAAATGCACAGCTACTGGCTTTCCAGTCACAACTTGGATCAAGGCCTAGAATGGTCTATTGAGTGTTTGGTTGTACAAATGACTGCAGTGACTTGCCCATCTTCTCCATCAAGCTACTGAATAGTAATGTAATTAGGCCTGGCCCTTAGATTTTGCTTCTTTTTGCGATTTTTTTTTTTCATCATTTGGTGGTTAGATTACAATGTCAATGATTAGCATGCAGTTTTTTCCACTGTAAGCAATAAGAAACTCTCTGTGTCATGTTTGAAGATGACTGCTGGGTTAATCCACTAAATGACTGTACCTTGGTCCAAAATTATATACTCATGAATGGTGATGAATTCCATGAAATTTAGGAAACTGCTTTGTTGGCTGACACTAAGATGTGGTTTGATGTTTCTACGTATAAATGTTTGCATTTAATTATAACCACAGGAAAATATATTTAGGATTATAGAAGAGAAAAGGCATGAAGCAGGGAAATCATCTTGAGGAAAAGAATCTATGAAGACAACACTAATTATAATAATAATGATAAATTTACCAAAAACTTTAGTGCTTTTGTACTGCCAAGCAATGTTACAAACGCATTGTGTTCATTATATTACATTTCGCTTTTCAGAATAACCAAAGAGGAAGTTGAGGCACCTGGGAAGATAAATCTGAGGTCACATACTAAATGCAACTGAGACGATTTTATGCCAGATTTTGTTTTCTTAGCTATTATGAATTCTGCTTTTTGAAAGCCTACTGTGGAAGAAAATGTAATTTGATTTGTAAAATTTGATTTACATGAGGGTTTATAGCACAGAAGCTAATCATTCTATAGTGTATTCCCATGAGTTGCATAGTTTTTTGACAAGTAAGTGAAATTTTATTTTGCATTTTTAAAAATGAGACATGCCATTTAGATTACTGACATGCTACAGATATTATTGTCTTTATTTATTTATATTTTCAAAACTATTTCCCATAGTTGATGCCATCTTCATATAACTCATGTTTTCTGGGAAGGTATGCATTTTTAATAAGGAATTAATCACAGTTATGTAATAGATGGCACAAAATGACCAGTGAATGAATTTGAAGCTTAAAGGGAGAATGTACCTTTACTTCTGAGGACAAAAGAGCTATTACATTATCCATATTTTGATTTGCTTCAGGATTTAAGAAATAATGTTTCAATAGCAATGTCTGCATCTGTTCATTGATGGGATACATATGGCATATGTGAGGTAATGGAGTGGTGAGACCTGCACAAATACGAATGGTCCCTCTGAAAAATAAGAATGATATTCTCATTCTCAACATTTCATGAAAGACACAGTCTGTGAATTTGTGGCTATTAAACTGAACATACCAGTATCTCTTAAACATGTATTTCTTCAGTTACCCTCACACATTTTGAAACAAGCTCATATTTTATTGGGATGTTTATTGTAAAACATTTTGCAAAAAGATGTATGTTTGTAACAGAAAGGAGACTTCAGTAGTAAATAAGTACTTGGTTAAAATTCCAAACTGAAATGTTTGTTTTTTATAACATGAATTATCAATGTTCTTTTTTATTTACTTTCAGGATTGAACTTGGCATAGAGAGATAATTGTGTTACTTTGAAAAAGGACTTTTTGCTTATAATAAAAGATAGATTTATATTCAAGTTAATTTTTATTCTGAAAATGTGCATTTGATTCCATGTAGAGGGTTTTCATATAGTAAAAATTCTTTTATTTTGAGAAACGAGTATTTTTTTTACTAAGAATGATTTTATATATGAGTGACTTTTTAACTCAAAATAAAAGTAATTACATTACTGACTCAAAATATACATAAAATCAACATGCATAAGTCCTACAGTTAGCATTTTTTAAAAAACTGAAAGTTAATTCTTAATTTTAATTAATTACTCTTTTTTTGTTTGTTTGGTTCAAGGAATTGAACTCTATGCTTGCCAGGTAGGCACTGTGCTATTGAGCTATTTCCTTGGCCCAAAGTATTCTTTGAAAAATATGGTAATTATATATTCTTATCCTTGAATTACGCACTCAAATAATCAAAATTGACATTTACCTGATGAATATGTGCATAATTATTAATTCATTTTGTGATTACCTTCTATATACCTTGTTAAAGTAAGAATAATTTCCTTATAAAACAAGTATGGACTATTCATTAACCTTATTGGAAATTAAATGATTAAAAAAATTACTGTTACTCATGTTTTTGTTTTGATTTATAAATCATTACTACTTGGATTTGTTTTACTTTTAGCTAATTTTCCTAGGTAAGGCAATGGTTCATTGTTATTATCAATTCTATGACCTATACCTAATATATTAGTCTAATTATTTACAGAATGTACTAAATTAGGTCATATTGCAGTTGTTATCCTCCAGTGGAAGAGAGAAGGCAAGGTAGTTAGGTGCATGCAAATGTGCTTGAGATATGCAAATTGATAAGTCCTGTTTAAGCAGTTTCCATCATGCATAACATAGGTAGTAGAATTATGTTTTTATAGTGTAAGTGTGTGATTACTAGATGGATTTACATAATCTGGAATAGGATGTGTCTTTGTGCTATAAACGTTTATATAAACATTTGGCTATATATATATGTGCATGTGTATTTGATATGAACAAAATCATATATTTATCCCCCAAATCCTCTTTTTATTAAATATTTCCACAATCTTTGATGTAAATTGATCCTTTTTCAACTATGTGTTAAACTTTTAAAATATTGTGGGAACTAATTTAATAGCATTTACTGTGATAGTCATGATAATGTTAGTATTTCTCACCATTTGTCTGGTATTTATGAGATCCTAGGTTTAATCCCCAAGTAATGCACACACACATGTGTGGGAGTATGCAGAGCATTAGGCTTGAGGACTAGGGATGCAGCTTAGTTTTAGAGGCTTTGCTGAACATCGTAGATGACAGGAATTATTGGAAGACTTTACTAAATTGTGCATTAGCTCCCTTGGGTATCACTGTAAAGGTGGTTTTTTGGGCCTTTCTATTTCACTAGTGTTTTAGTATGGGTATTCTAGGAGAGAAAACAAGAATTATCATTTAACATTTGTTTATTTTTTTTACATGCCAAAAGTATGTATTTATTTCATTTAGGATTTAAACCAGGTAGTCTCCCTAGTATAACAAGTGAAAAGCAGAAATACAAAAGAAAGCGTACAACAACTAAAATCAATTGAGTCAGATAAGGCAAAGTGAATGGCATATGCTGTAGGATACTAATCAGCTTTTCTTCTGGATGGTTGACAACCTAAGTTCACAAGTCAGAGTTGGAGAAATAGAAGAGCCACAAGGCCAGCCAACATTTTGGCCCTAGCCTCTCAAGGTCAGTGAAGACTCAGGACATAGGAGAACCTGTATTGCAACATCATGAAACTCAGGTGAGCTCCAAATTTTCTGAACAAGGAGATTATGGAGCCATAGAGGAAAGAGATCGAAGTTCTATAGTGTGCCTGGGGAGAGTCACATGAAGAGAAAACTTTCTCTCAGGATCTCACAGAGAGCAATCAGGTCAAGCATTGGCCGTGACTCATCCACATGGATGACACAGACAAAGGATCTACAAAATAAGGTAGAGGACTACAAGATAAACCCTGAGAGGACTTCACTGACCACATAAGAAATATAAAGTACATGTGTTGGTATATAAGTCTTGCTCTATCTAGGTCTTAACCATCCAGCAGAAAAGTATAAAAATGAAGTATATATCATGGGGCCATAATATTAAGCTGAGCTGTAAGTGGCTATGGTCGACAACTTCTTTGAATAACTCAATATTGTTGTGGACTGCTGAACTGTGATGGATTGTGGTGTCGAGTTCAAGCACCTAAGTTAGTTGAATGACAATGGTGTGCCCACCTTTGACAGGTGTAGACAAAGGAAGGGGTATAGAAAGAAAAAATCATGTTGTGTGTGTATAGAGAATACAATTGGGATAGATAATGCTGTGCTTCTACATAATCCTATGAGAGGCAAGATCTGCACTAATGGTGGTTTGACAGGATATTATGTCGGCTTCTAATACTATGGTCATCCACTAGGAAAATAATTATTGAATTTTTGATATAATTCAGGTATAAAAAATAAGATAAGTAAGCAGCTACACTCTTAATTTACTGATAAGAGACATCTGCTAAAATAATATCTGTAAATATAATATCATGTATGCACCTTGTACGATACCAAAACATTATGAAAACAGTTTGCAATGTATTAATTTA
>PVKA01020267.1:0-40654 GCA_004027165.1 Ctenomys sociabilis | reverse complement strand
GTCTAGACGTGTTACAGAGCATGGTGCCCATGGTCTAGACGTGTTACAGAGCATGGTGCCCACTGTCTAGACGTGTTACAGAGCATGGTGCCCATGGTCTAGATGTGTTACAGAGCATGGTGCCCATGGTCTAGACATGTTACAGAGCATGGTGCCTAGGCCACATTCACCTCAGAGTTGCAACTCGTGCTCTTCAAGGTTAGCTGTGCCCCCACCATGATGCACAGAGTTACAGTCTAAGATCAGAGGGATCCCACCACTAATTTAGCCTAGGACAGACTGAGATGTGATCAAAGGTGAGGCTACAAAAATATTTCAAAGCATTGTTTCAAAGTGAAAAATTAGAGCTGGGGAGATGGTTCAGTAGAATAAGCACTTCCCTGGCAATGCAAGGGCCTGCGTTCAATCTCCAGTTCTGCAAAAAAAAGAAAGAAAGAAAAAGCAATAGGTGCACATCTGAAATCCCCAGCCCTTGGAGGCTGAGGCAGGAGGATCACTGCCAAGTTTGAGGCCATCCTGGGCTACAAAGTGAGTTCAAGGCCAGCCTGAACTTCATAATGAAACACTGTCTCCTGTCTTAAAAGACAAAAACCAAACAAGCAAGAAAATAGAAAACAGTGAAAAGCTAAAGGCATTATGTCATTCCAGTGACATTAAGAAACTTATCTGACACATCAATACAAAAACATTGCATGGAACTAGGGATGGGTCTCAGTGGCCAAGCCCTTGCCTCGCATGTGCAAACCCCAGGTCCAGTTCCCAGAACTGGAAAAAAAAAAAAAAAAGGAGAGGAAGGAGGAAAAAAATGAAAAGGAAAGAAAGAGAAGAGAGGGGGAAGTAAGGGAAAGGAAAGGAAAAGATAAGACTTATACAGCCACAAAAATAATTATGTTGTAAGAACACTGCATATTAGAGAATAATGGTCATTATAATCATGTGAAAGCTCCTTAAACAAATACAGATAAAGAATTGTGCTATTTTAATTTTATTTTTTTAATTTTTTTTATTTTATTGAACTACAAATGTCAATCAGACACCTTAACAATACAGATTTGATAAATTAAGCTATTTTAATTTTTTAAAATTATATATACACTAGAACCCAGACAAAGATCTGGAATGATACACACTAAAGAGTTGATAGTGGTCATCTCTGGGTGCAAGATTATTAGTGAGTGTCTTTTTAATTTCTTCTTTTTATTTCTTAACCTTTCTAAAATTAAACATGCACAACTTTCTATATCTACAAAGTAGTATTTTGATTTTTAAGAAAAATGCTGGAGGGCCAGGGAGATAGCTCAGTGGAATAGTGCTTCTCTGGCAAGCGCAAGGGCTTGAGTTCAATTCCTGGCTCCACCAAAAAAAAAAAAAAAAAAAAAAGAAAGAAAGAAAAAAGAAAAAGGCTGGGGTTACTCTGTTGGCCAGAGACAGGAACTAGACTGGTTTAGCTCCCCAGCCTAGAAATGAGTGTGGGTAGCTGGCAGAGATGAGGTGTCCAGCTGAGAGAGCCCTTGGGACACAAGTGGCTAGGAATCTGACAGCAGCTCCTACCCTGTGGCTAGACGCCCCCTCACCTTGAGGCCCCAAGCAGCAAGCTCTAGTCTCCACTCTCTCCACAGCCCTTGGAAATTGGGATCCCTTGCTCCTTTACTCAATAGTACATGTAGACAATTAAAGACACCCCAACCAAAACCTCTTTCTTAAAAATTGCAATTATATAACACACACACACACACAATTATATTATATATATATAATATAATCTCTAAATATATATATATATATATATATATATATATATATATATATATATATATATATATATATAATCTCTAATTTTTTCTCCCATTAGTGACATTGTTTCTAGCTGCCCACTTTCCACTGTGTCCCCACAAACTTGTAGGAATTGCCAAGAGCAAAGGGGCCTGGACATCGCATGCCTTGGGTCAGAGCACAGCTCTGCATGGCACACCCATCCTTCAGGACCGCGGACAGCGGCACACGGCTCTACCACAGTGCCTTAATTTTCAACAGCAGCAGTAACAGGAATACATCAAACTTGTAAAAGAAATGAAAACATTGCTGATAAAGGTGTATTGTCCTTTAATTCTCCACCCCCCAATATGGGACATAAATTCTACTATCATTCTCACAGGAACCCTTCTAGACATTTTTTTTCTTCCTGCACGTAATTTTTCCCCACTGCTGGAGATTGAACACAGAAGTGCTAAGTTACACCTGTAGCTCTCCTATTTATTTTTTTTAAGAGAATATCTCATTAAGTTGCTGAGGCTGGACTTGAAATTGCAATCTTCTTCTCTCCATCTCCCAAGTAGCTAGAGTGACAGGTAGGTACCACTGTACCCAGCTCTCCGTGTGCATTTAAATGCATTCACACTATGTGTAAACTCCTGCAATTTGCTTTTTTTTTTTTCCTTAGTCGTACAGCTTCTGGACCTTTCTAGGTCCCTTATGATGAATCTTTCACTGAGTAAAATACTCTACAGGTATAATTGCAAAGAAATTTAAAAATCCACTAAACACACCTGTAAAACAAGTGCTCTTTTTATCCTCAAATAAGGAAACTAAGGCACAGGAAGGTTAAATAACTTGCCCAAGTTTGTACAGCCAGTCAAATTCAGGCAAGCTGCCAGGTGAGGGAATATCCATGCAGTACGTAGGTCAGTATCTGACCTAGAACACACACTATGGGTGTGTGTGTGTGTGTGTGTGTGTGTGTGTGTGTGTGTGTTACCTACATTAGCTCATTTAATCCTCACCATGATCCTACTAAGGTGAGGTGTTTGTTTGTTTGTTTTTGTGACCAGCCCAGCCCAACCTGGGGGTGGGGCTGGCATGGCACATGGTGCCAGCGATTGAACCACGGCCCCTGCACTTTGCCTAAGCTTGCCTAAGCTTGCCTAAGCTTGCCTAAGCAGGCACTTTTAGGCTGCTGAGCTATCTTGCTGGCCCTAAGGTGAGTATCTTTAATAGGCCTCCAAGAAAGGTAATGGCCTGCTGAAGGTCATTTATGTAAGGTGCAGTATTCAGTTAGGACTGCAGCCCTGGCAGCGTGTGACCCCAGAGCTTATGTGCTTGTCCCCTGGGCTGGGAGGACGCTGGATCTCTCTGCTGTGGCTGCATCTGGATCTTCTCCCGAGCCCTACAGAAGGGCAAGTCCATGACCACAGCCACCTGGCTAGGAGCTGTGCGCCATGGCCACTGGCACAGGCTGCATCCTGTCACCTTTATTCTGTGCCAGGGGCAGCTCTGTGTCATGTCACCATAAAAGCCACAAATCACTCCCACACACACTATGACTGGGTCCTAGGAACTCTAGGCCACCCAAAAAGCAGCCCATTGTCCAGTCCCTGCTTTCTAAACTTCACTTCTTGGTCAACCTGGTTGGCCACAAATCTGTGCACGTGGCCTACCAGAGTCTTTGATTTCTAATAAAAACCTTTACTCATTGTACATGAAATTAGTCTTTGGTATTTCAATACAAGAATTCCAAGAGCTGGGTGTGGTGGTGCAGACCTGTAATCCCAGCACTTGGGAGGCTGAGGCAGGAGGATTGTTGTGAGTTTGAGACCAGCCTGAGCTACAAAGTGAGTTTAAGGCCAGCCTGAACTGCATAGTGAGACCCTGTCTCAAAAAGACAAAAAAAAAAAAAAAAGAATTCCAAGAAAGACCTCATGATATTCATAAATTATAGGCTGGGGACATAGTTTGTTGATCTAAACACCTGGACCCAGGTTTGATCCCTGGTACCACAGGCCATGCCAGCCCCAGAACTCCAAGCATACTATGATGGCTACTGACACTGGTCACAGTGACCCATGCCTGCAATCCCAACACTGGGGAGGCTGACACAGGAGGGTCACTATGAGTCAGAGCAGCATAGTGAGACCCTGTACCAAAGAAATAAATGAAAGATTTAAAGAAATAAAATGAAAGATTATGTTCCTTGATGTCCACTAAATAAGCACCCAGATGACAAATTCTTCCTGAGATACTGATCCCAAGAAAGAAATGCATTTCTTATGCTACAGCAGTGAGCTCTCTTTCATCAAACAACAAAACCCCACAACCTACACTTTCCTCTTTACACCGGCTGCTCAGGAACACACAGGAATTATCACTGGCCAAGTGTAACCGGCCCTCACTGGCCACCCTACATTTCCAAATCTCTCCATCACAAGCTTTGACCCCCTTGAACAGCAGCATCTGTGCACACTGCAGTCAGCACCCTGTGTCCGGGGCGCCCACATCTTCAGGTTCAACTAATTATGTGCCACAAACATTCAGAGAGAAAAACTGTCTCTACTAAACACATACAGAATTTTTGTCATTCTTCCCTAGACAATGTAGTATAACAACTATTTCCATAGTATTTTCATTATCTATGATATTATAAGAAAACTAGAAAAGACTTCAGGTACTCCAGAGGCTATGCAGACCTATGCCAGTGATGGTGAACCTTCAAGAGGGCGAGTGCCAGACTGTAACCTGAAACTTACTCATTGCAGTGCCAACACTGCAATTAAACCTGAATACTCAAGTTTTAGTTTAGAGACAACTTATACATTAACATCTTTTGTCCTACAAGAACAACAAAAACAAAATAACGTGCCTGCCATAGGTTCACCAAGGACAAGAAAAATTCTGCACATGTTTAGTAAAGACAGTTTTTTTCCTGAATATTATGCTTTTTTTTTTTTTTTTTTTTTTTTTTTTTGCAGAACCAGAGATTGAACTCAGACCCTTGCACTTGCCAGGGAAGCACTTATTCTACTGAGCCATCTCCCCTGCCCCATGAATATTATGCTGTTTTATACAAGGGAATGCAATGTTTGTAGATTTTGATACCTGTGTGTATATGTGTGGGGTCTTACAACCAATTCTTCCCATGTACCAAGAGACAACTGTACTCCAAATTCTGTAAGTTTCAATCCAAAAAATAATGGGAAATTTAATATAACAAACACAACAACTTAAGTGCCTAACCTGTTCTAACATGTGTTCCCTGCTGCCTACAGCTGGGACTCCTAAAAGAATAGTGGCCCAGCCATGTGGTACACACCTGTAATCTCAGCACTAAGGAGGCCAAAGAAGGAGGATCACTGTGAGTTCAAAGCCAGCCTGGACTACACAGTGAGTTTAAGGCCAGCCTGAATTATATAGCAAGACCCTGTCTCAAAAAGCAGCACCGACAAAGAGAGTGGTGGCCAGGGAGGAGCCCTGAGAGGCCCGAGCCTGCGGAGGTCTCACCTTGTCGATGTTCGCCTGCCTGCAGGGAAAGGAGAACGTGAAGCCCAAAGGCAGCTGGGCCCCCTTGAGGCCCATGTAGTCCAGGAAGTCAGCAATGCACTGCACAATGTGGTCAAAGAGCTGCAGAGAGAGTGACAGTCATGCAAGGCGGGCACTGATGGGGGCACAGGCTGCCACCCAGGGGCAAAAGCCTCTGCCCGGCACTCACCTCCTCACCAGTGCCCTGCATAATCTCCAGAGGGATGGCAAAGATCTTGTTGTACATTCGCACTGACCTCCGTCCACTTCTGATCTTCACCAGGAGGACCCGAAAGTTAGTTCCCCCCAAATCCAGAGCAAGGTACTTGCCTTTCTCTGTGGCAGAAAAAATGAAGAGTGCATCACACCAGTATGCACACAGCCAGGACCTGGGTCAGAGCATTAAGAGGAGCAGAAGGTGCCCCTGCCCCAGCAGACCCAAGGCCTGCTCTCCTGGGCTCCGGGGACAGCAGGGCCCTGGGCTGGTGCCTGGAGCTTGATTAAGGCCACACTGATTTTCCTGGCTCTAATTCCTTGATAGCAAAGCCACAGGTGCCACCCTCACTACCAGCAGTGAAATGCATGAATAGAACCTAGTCCCTGGGGTTCTCAGAGAGGGCTTTCCATCCTGAGCAGGAGTGGTCAGGCCCTGCCTTGCCACATCTACAGCGTTCTAAGGGTTTCTAAGGTGCTTCCAGTTCTACACTGCATTGACTGAAAGCCTGCCAGGGCACCCCTGTGCCAGGTATTCAAGGGCTTCCAAAAAGGAGCCAGGCCAGGCAGCCCTGACTACAAGAGATTTCAGAAGGCCTTCGCACCCATCTGCACAGCAGTGATGGAGAAGCTTTTAGAGCAGCATGTATGCCACTGGTTTGCCAGCACTGTCCTAGAAGAATTCCCTCATCACAGGCTTAAAACAATTCCACACAAATCCAAGCACTTAACTGGAGGCTTGAGGACAAGCCCTGGGACCTCTATCTGCTCACAGCACAGGGTCCACTCATGCACACACACACACACACACACACACACACACACACACATGCTCGCAGGACTCAGTCTCAGAAAGTGGACTAACCTTCTCCCCATCTCCCCTGCCTTTCTTATAGATGGGAATCCAAGGATCTGAAAACCTCACTGGATTAGGACTTTCGATGGTGGACTCAGGGTGGCCCTCCAGAGCCGGGCTGTGCCGACCCACCTGTGCCATCCGGCATGCCACAGACATAGGTGGGCAGCATCTTGACTGTGGCCAGCGCGTGGGTCTTCCTCTTCAGCCCATACTCAAGCTCAGCACTCATCTTGTTCTGCACCCCCACCAGCTGCTCTCGGGTCAGCCGAAAGAAAGCCAACACCTCATCAATCTGCTTCCGCTGGGCCTGCACGCGGGAGGCCACTGCGGTCACCATGGCTGCTCCCTTGGTGCTGCCACTCTCCGACAGCAGAAAGCGGACGTCACAGTTTGGGACCAGCTTCCTCACTACCTTGTGGAGGCGTTTGGGGTACCTGAAAGTAGAGGTGAAGGCAAAATATTTAGCAGTCATAAAGGCCAGATCTTTTAATTTCTTACACATTTCTTTCTTCCAATTTTACATGCATATATCTGGTAATATGAATAACTGGTTGGAAGGCAGCACTAGGTATTACAACAAATACTGTGAAGTTCATATTACTTTGTTAAGTGAAACTCTGGATCACTTGTAATTTTTTTTTGTTTGTTTTAATTCTAATTTGTACTGTCTTTAAAAAATAAAAAGGCTAGATCTGGCTAATAGGAATAGACACAATAGTAGTGGGGAACTAGCCTGGAGGATCCAGCCAGGCCAGGACTGACCCTTTGATGCTGGCTGATGGGGAGGTTAGGCAGGCCATGATGGTAGCTAGGACAGTAGTACCTAGATTGTCTGTGTGTAATGTGTTATCTGGACACCAGCTCTTTTCAAAGGATTTTTCCTTCTCAGATCTTTCTAGAGTGTACTTAGTTGATTTCTAGTGTCACCACTATTAGCTAAAAGGGCTCTGACTACCTTTTTATGGGAAATTCTCATTTCCACGTGACTTCTTGATGGAGTCCTTCACTTGAACTCAGCCACCTCTGCCATCCCCCTTTTCCCCATCTATAGCTACATAATCTTACTTTCTAGTCTTACACACACTGAGATAAGTGATGGATGGTTGGATGGATGGATGGATGGGTGGGTGGATGGGTGGATGGGTAGATGGGTGGATGGGTGGATGGATGGGTGGATGGGTGGATGGGTGGATGGATAGACAGATAAATGTAGGGAGAAGGAACAATCTACTTTCTATTGTCAGGATGGAGAGAGATTGGCAGATGAATGAATATGTGAATGTACACATGAATAGATAAACATCAGATAGCTGGATGGATGATATATGTATATATGCATGTATAAGTGGACAGATATTGGATGGATGGATGGATGGATGGATGACATATATGGTAAAGGACAGATAGATGCATGCATGGGCATGTGGATAGATGGGCACATGGATGGATGGATGGATGGCCACTTTAATTAGGTAACTGATTTCAGCAGACTACTTCTTTTAAGAGTCATTCCAAACTGGAGCCTAGATAGCTCACTGAAAGTAGGCTCTGGATCTGCCCATTCTAGAACTATGAAGAGGTGGTTGGCTCCACCTGTCTACATAAGCAGCATTGCCCAGAGAGAATACCGGGACTCAGCTCTGGGAAGACTCATTCATAGGGCTGTGGGCTGGCAGGTGGCACTCACTGAGGGTGGATCTTGTAGAGCGTGCCGTCCATGCCCACCGTGGTCCGGAGCCGAGCCAGCTTTTTGTTCTCTCGGAGGCGTGTCAGGATGGCCGCCAGGGCTGCTGCGCAGAGATTGGCTGAGCGGAAGGAGACAATGGTGCAGACGTGCTGGACAGCGATGCAGTCAGCCTCGGATGGCTCCAGACCCAGGTCTGCCAGGATCTCTCTCGTGTTGGCAAGGCCCTCTTTATACCTACCCAGGAATCAGAGATGAGAGAACACAGGCCTCCATGCTGTGGGCACTGTCCAGGGGCACCCAGCTCTCCCAGCTCTTGGGGTTGTGAAAATTAGTAGGCTGGCTCATAGTAATATAGTATAAACAATGTCAATATTAATAATAGCAGCCACTATTTACTGAACATTTTCTATGTGCCAGGTCCTTGTCAAAAGATTTTACATAGAACCCATTTAATTTCCACAAGCCCAGAGGACAACTCTTGTCACTAAATTATACAGATGAGAAATGTGAGGCACACAGAGAGAAAAGAACCTCTCTGGTCACACAGCTAATAAGTGCTATAGCCAAGGTTTGAACTCAGGGAGACCAAGAAGTCCACATATTTTTAGGTAGTTTTTTTTTTTTTTTTTTTTTTTTTTTTTTTGTGTGTGTGTGTGTGTGTGTGTATGTGTGTGTGCAGGGTCTCACTATGCAGCTCAAACTCATAGTGATCACCCTGTTTCCAGCTTCCCCAGTGCTGGGATTACAGGCACATGCCACCATGCCTGGACTTGGTCACCGGCTCAGTGTGCCCGGGGTTGGGGACAGTGTGGTATGTGGTGCCCACGATCCAACAGAGTCCACTTTTTTTGTTTTGTTTTTTTGGCAGGACTAGGGATTGAACTCAGGCCCTTGTGCTTGCCAGGGAAGCGTTATTCCACTGAGCCATCTCCCTGGCCCTCAGAGTCAACGTTTTAACTCTGCTCTCACCATTCACAGGACTGTCGTGCCAACCTCTGCACAGACACAGACTCTAAACCTACTGCCACTCTGCTGAGCTCAGGATCTAGACTGGTTATAGAGCTCAAGATGATCCCTGGGACTCCAAGGAGCAGGATCTTTCCCCAGTATTCCCCACTCCAGGTCTTCAAGGGAAAGGCTTCAAATCCCCAAATCCAGATCTAGCCAGGCTGGCAGCCAGTGGAGAAGGTTCTTGCTCTAGCCAGATACTGTAAGCAAAAATGTGCACAAATGTGCATATTTGAAATAGAACATCCAGAACTTGCATTGTATTTTCAAAAGGGTCTGAGGCCCTAAAAGAATTTACAAGTCACCACTCCAGAGAGGAAAAGGCAGCAAGCAGGACATGCAGAGAAGGTGGCCCTCTGAGAGCAGCGCCCCTGGGTGATGAGCCCAACAAGAACGTAGCATCCGAATCTTGGCAGAGTCGCTAGCCTGTCTGGAGCCGAGCTTGGACCTGATGCGCCCTGGTGATGGAGGGGGACCTGGCCCCTACCGCTGTCCCACTGCCTGAGCACACTGCACCTGGTCATGCATCCCACCGTACAGGGCCGGGGTGAGAGGGACACGGCGGGGACTTACTTCTCCATGGCAGCCACATGTTGCGTTTCAATCTTGCCCTTCGTGAGGAGAGCGGAGGATTTCACACCACCAAACAGGAGGCCAGCCTTGGCCATCTTCAGCAAGATAAGCCGAACGAGCTCCCCCAGGTACAGGCCACTGATCATCTTCTCGAACCTGCAGTTTGGTGAAGCCCTCAGTGGTAGCTAGGCCTTTGGATAGGCAGCATAGCTTCCCAAGCCCGGGAGCTCAGCAGATCGCGAGGCCCTGCCTGCCAGCCAGGGGCACCTTAGGAGAAGAGCCAAGGGCAGCGCACCTTGGGAGAAGAACACTGTCCTCTCTGTGCTTAGGGAGACACCAGGGCCACACAGAGGGACTCTACACTGACGGCTTGTCGGCTTCAAAGGCACAGGGAGTAAAGAGACACTAAGAAATAGCTATGAGTCAAAGGAGGCTGAAGAGACAGGGCTGCAAGTATAATGTGTCCCCTGCCCTGACACCCAGAGCACCATGCTTCTGTCTTGGTTTAGACATTGGTGGAGCGGCGGGTGAATTTTAAGTAAAATCTATAAATTATAGCTTAGAGCTGATTAAGTGTTAATTTCCCAATTTTGGTTGTGGTGGCGTGATTATGAATGAGAATATAGTTGTATTCAGATAACATGTCCTAAGTATTGAGGAAGAAGAATATTATATCTTCAAATTAGTCTTAAGGGGCTTAGGAAAGAATAATTTTATACAGGCACATGTAAGTGTATTTTATATGCTTGTGTAGATACACAGACATACATATGAATAGAGGGAATGTTCTTCTTCAGAGAACCTGAGTGAAAAGGGTGCACTATTTTCACAACTTTCCTATAAGTCTAATATTAAATTTTTAATTTTTGAAAAATACCTTTTGTTGAACAATGAGCTGCGGTAATATATAAGATACTGTGGGGACTGGGGAGACAGCTTGGCAGTCTAAGCACCTGCCTGGCAAGTGCAAGGACCCAGCACTGTATGCCATGCCAGCCTCAGAACCCCGGGTGCGCCATGCTGGCCACCAAAATCAGACATGGTGGTACATGCCTGTAAAGGGAGGCTGAGACA
This sequence comes from Ctenomys sociabilis, assembly GCA_004027165.1. Classification (NCBI taxonomy): domain Eukaryota; kingdom Metazoa; phylum Chordata; class Mammalia; order Rodentia; family Ctenomyidae; genus Ctenomys; species Ctenomys sociabilis. The sequence continues at coordinate 29,951 of PVKA01020267.1, read as the reverse complement.
GGAGAATCTCAGGAGCCTGAGCTGTGTGACAAGGTCTGTACCAAATAAATAAAAGATAAAAAAAAAAAGACACTGTTTATAAAAAAAAAAGAAAGAAAGAAAGAAAGAAACACCAGCTGTGTCTCTTGCTTCCAGCCAGCTTAGCAAATAGAGAAAGAGGGAGGCAGACACTTAAATACAGTGGTACTTCGGTTCATGAACCTTATTTGTTTCCTGCTTCTGGAAAAGATGACCATGCTTGTGTTTGTTCAAAAAGGATGGCTTCAGTCATGCTCGACACCTGATGCAGAGTTTGCAAACAAAAACAAAACTGTGCAGTTTGGGGACAAAGCTGCAGACAAAAGTGTCCATGAACCGAGGCCCCACTGTCTTACTTGGTGGGCAAGTGTGGGGTGCGGGTGGGAAGGAAGTGGAGCGCAGACACGAAGGAAGGTCCTAGCGCTACCCCCTGCTCTGTGTGGGGGCGGCACGGGGTGAGTCTGTGACCCGTGAGCTCCAACAGGGCAGGCCTTCTGTCACACAGCGCGCAGGCCGATCCCCAGGCCCCTAGGGCTGGGACATAGGCCACAGCACCCTACTTCCTTGGCTTCCATTTGCTCCCCTGTCCATGAGCTTACAGTCCAAGCCTGGCCTCGGCACGGTGTCGTGGTGGGTGACTGCTCCCAGCTAGCGAGCCTCGCAGGCTCGGAGGTGCCTGAGGGCCCCGCAGGCGGGAGCGAGAGCGCACTCACAGCTGCTTCCCCGGGTTGAGCGAGCCGAGGTCCAGCTCCCTGTCAAACTCGGTGCGGATGTCCTCCAAGGCCCCGTCGTCCCCGAAGGCCCCCCACTCCGTGTTGATGCACATCCTCCCCTCGTCACCTTCCACGAGGTCGATGTTGCTCATGTCCTCCATGTAGCACGCGTTGGTGCCTGTTCCTGAAAAGGGACCAGACAGAACGTGAAGGAGCAGAGAGCTCCTGCTGGCGGCACAGAGAGCACCAACCGCGTGCGGAGCACCAACCGCGTGCGGAGCACCAGCCGGTGCTGGCAGAGGGAAGCAGTGCCGGCAAGCCCCGCTGGGAGGCCGAACTTCTCTAGTCAGTGGTCTCCTGCTGTGAATGGAGTCCCTTGTGATGAGTTCCTAACGAATGTATTTGGAAGCCCACCGAGCATACTGCCAAGGGGGCCCGAGTTCAGCTAATCTTGTAAATGTTTAATAAAAAATCTCACCCCTCCCCAAGTCAGAGTAATTTTTTAATCCCTTCCCAGAACTGCTTATATTCCTATTTGCTACTAAAAATATTCTTTCCTCGTGATCTGCTGAAAATTGTGCCTAGCATAAGCTGCATCTTATTTTTGATGGTGATTAGTGAGTACCTGAGAGAGCAACGTCATTACTCAGCAGCAAAATCACCCAAGGAAAGGCCCCAAGCACCCAGGCACCGAGGGAAGCTGCAGATGGGACACAACACGCTTGGGGTTTGGGGAGTGGGGCTGATATAAAATTAGAATGGGTGGTTACACATCAAGAAATCAAACAATAACAAATGCCAGCAGGACTGTGGAGAAAAGAGCGCCCTTTTACGTTGTTGGTGAAAGTATAAACTAGGAAATCAGTGTGGAAATTTCTCAAAAAGCCCCAACTAGAAATTCCATTTGACCCAGCTCTGCCCCTTTTAGCTACCTCCAGAAAGAGTTAAAGACGTCATATGACAGCAACACAGGCATGCCCATGTTTATAGCAGGACACTCGTCGGAGCTAAACCTTGGAAGTAGTCTCTATGTCCATCAATATGATAAGGAAAGGATGGTATTTATAATTCATGGAATATGACTCTGCAATAGAGGAGGGTGAATGTGAGTTGTCTTTAGGAAAACAGATGCACCCTGAGACCATGATAGTAAGTGGAATAAATCAGACACACGAGCTTCGATATTCTGTGGTTTCTCTTACATGAGAAACCCAAAGCATAAATAATTTAAAGAGCAAGAGAAAACATAGGAAATAAGTAACACGGAGGTAGATCTTTGGTACAAATGTAAACAGGATCTTGAGACAGAGGGAGGACAGAGGGAGAGGAATAAAAAGAATTAAGATGGGTTAGGTCCATGTACCTACTCCCAGTGATGAACGCAGTCATTACTACAGATATGCACTAATACAAAAAAAAAAAAAAAAAAAAAAAAAAAAAAAAAAAAAAAAAGAGCATATGGGTACAAATACTGTAAATCGACTTTAGAAATCATTGCAAGAGAATTTTTATGCATCAGTAAAACTCCCTGGAAAGGAACTTACTGCTGTCTTTGTTGGGTCAATTCTCAGTATTTTCTTCTTTTTTTTTTTTTTTTTTTTTTTTTTTTTTTTTTTTTTATTTCTTTTGCAGAACTGGGGATTGAACTCAGGCCCTTGTGCTTGCCAGGCAACTGCTTAATTCTCTGGGTATTTTAAATGCCAGCAGGAAACTGAGAACTGTACAAAGCCAAATGTAAAATACCGTTTGGAAAAAGCGTGGCTCAAGCAAGTGGCTCAGGGAGGCGTGGCCACTTCAGGGGTAGAACCGACCTGTGGATCACTGGACACAGCCAGGAGAGGAGAAGGGGCAGCAGCTGTCAGGCACCACTCCTCCTCTGAGGGACAAGGCCTTCAGAAACAGGAGCTGCACGGGAATGCTCAAGTCTAGAGACTCTGCAGTTCAGGAGAGTCACACGGAGGAAGCACTTTTGGAAATCAGGACAACTTTCCCATCCTTGATAGGGGACTAGGAAGAGGGCAAGTGTATAAAAATCAAGAGCAGCATGCATGTCAGGTGCAGTGGTGCATGCATGCCTGTAACCCAGGTACTTGGGAGGCTGAGGCAGGGGGACTGCGCATTCCAGCCCAGCCCAGTAAGTCCCTGTTCTCAAAATAAATAAAAAGAGCTGAGGATGTAACTCAGCAGTAGAGCGCTCATGGGCTTGATCCTCAGCAGCACCAAAAAAGAGGAAAACGTAAATCAGATATTATGGCATCATGGTACCCCAATCTTCAGAGGGACCCCTCCCACCCACTGCTTGTCTCCATGATCCCATCCTCCTTGGTCCAGTCCTCTCTGTATCTCACCTGACAACACATTGGCTTCTTAACTGGTCACCTTGCTGCCACAATCGCAATTCTCCACATCGCAGTCCAAACAAGTGTTTTAAAAAAGTGCACCCACCGAGCCCCCACCCCGAGTCCCCCAGAGCCTTCCTGTGTCCTGGGTCAAAGCCTATGGCAGTCCAGCGGCTGCCCATCTGTCCCTCTGCATCTATCTTCTCCTCCATCTGCTCTCTCTGTTCTGAATCACCCAACACTCTCAGCCCTTGCTCACATGATGCAGCCACCATCAGCCTTTTGGGGCTCCTCAGCACCCCAGATTCATTCTCCCCCAGTCTTTTCCCCCAGCTGCACCATGCTGTCTCATCCTCACTGCTGAGGAGCATGCCCAGTGTCCCCCACAGAGGCCTCCTTGCCCTCGTCCACACCCCTCACTCCATCACATTACTGCGCTTTGACCACTAGAAATGACCTTACTATCCTGGGCTATTTGGCCTCCCCAGCTCCTCACTGAAATCTGCAAAAGAGCACAGGTCCCACCCCCTTGGGAACCAGGACCCAGCACAGGACCCTTAGGGCCAGGAAACACTGGTCAAAAGAAAGAATCCATGAATTAATTCCTTCTCCTACAGTGCCTCTCCTGTAACATTAGCGCTCTTCCCATTCACTCAGCTTTGCAAAAACTAAGCTCTAAGCCAGCCCCTCCCCCACCCGAGAGAACAATTCCAATGGAGTTACCAATGATAACGCCAACTTCACAGTACGGATCATCATAGGCACATGTCATCATGGTCCCCACAGTGTCATTGACCAAGGCTAGGACATCCACATCCAGGTCCTGTTGAACACAAGGTACAATACTTATAAGCTTGCCCAAGGCCTGGGCCCCTTGCGTGGAGCTGGCAGGCTATCCTGGCAGGGGAAGCTGGGTGTCTCAAAGGACAAGACAAGGCCGTGGCTAAGGACACCTGACTCCAGCCTCAGTTAGCTAGATAAAGACCAAGCTGCAGGCATCTCACTCCTGCAGGCAAGGCCTTCATGGAGATGACAAAGTTCTCCTACATTAACATAATGTATTAGAAGACCTTCAAATTGGCCAGGGAGATAGCTCAGTATAATAAGTGCTTGCCTGGCAAGTGCGGGGTCCTGAGTTCAATCCTCAGTACCACAAAAAAAAAAAAAAAACAGAAGTCCTTCAAGGGGTTCCTACCCAGATTCCTGCCCTTTCTTAGTATTCCCTCCTTTATTTGATGACATAATAAATGCAGGTTGTCTGGAGAAGTTCTTTGTCTTAAGCCTGAAAATCTCAAATTCTGTGAGAGGGCTTTTGATTCTCCTGGAGCCCTGAAATCCTTCCACTGGACTCTTTTATTTAAGCCTTCGCCATCTGCCACCCACTGGTTTGGGAGATTGAGGGCTGATCAGTCTGTAATTGCTAGGAATATTAACTCAATACACACCCGAACATTCTGGTGTGGGGCACCAGCTCACACAGTGCCTGCCTGGCCTCTGAGGAGCTGTGGCTCCCTCCCCCACACGGTGAGTGTGTCTTGCCATCAGGGTAACAAGCAAGCCTGGCTTAACAGAGTGAAGTGTTGAATAGGTAGCTAGGCGAAGCCAGCTTGGCATCTCAGAGGATGGGGCATGACACAGCTCGGGGCTAAGCATGTCCCCTGAGGCCATGGCATTTGGCGGCCTCAGCAGGCCCCAGGCTACCTTCGGGGTTTCCGGTCACCCTTCAGGACGGGTCGTCATCCCTTCCAGGCAGCTCACCTGCCTGCGGGCTCACAGACGTGGCTACCTCTGCACGTCTTACCCGGTTCTCCCTTCAGGGAGGCACAGGCCAGGATTCCTGGCCTCAGGAGCTGCTCACCTTGTGTTTTCTCATGGCTTTGGTCAGGTGGTTCACAACGTCTGTGTCCTGAACTCCCCGCGCCTTGAATTTCTTGGTCCATGACAGCAGGACGCCCTGTGGGAAGACTGGGGACTCAGCCCCCACTGCTTAGGAGGTGCTCTGCACCCCCCTGCGCCGCAGGAATGGCACGTCACTGCAGCCCCCGGGTTCCTTCTCAAAGTTGAATCAGTCCGTTCTTTTTTTTCTTCTTATTTTGTCTTAGATTGACACATACTAATTGTATATATTTAGGGCACACAGCTTGCGGTCTCCATGCATGTGTACAATGTGTAATGACTGGATGGGGTAATTAGCATATCCACCACCCCAAACATTTGTCATTTCTTTGTGACCAGAGTATTCAGAGTCCTGTCTTTTTCTTATTTGGAAGTACACATACAATATAATTTTCTCAACTACAGCCAGCCTACTGTGCAATAGGACACTAGCACCTGGCTATAATTCTCCTCCCATCCTTCCCTGCCCTGAACCCTCCCTAGCCTCTTGTAAACTTCATAGGACCAGCTTTCCTAGATCTCAAAATGAGCAAGATATTGCAGTGTTTACCTGTCTCTTTGTGCCTGACTTATTTCACTTCCCATAATGCCTTCCAGGCTTATACATGTTCCAAAAATGACAGGATCATAACCTTTTTTTTATGGCTTCATAGTGTTCTGCTGCCACAAATGACAGGATCTTGTGATTTTTTTTTTTTTTTTTTTTTTTTTGTCCTTTTGAGACAGGGTCTCGCTATGCAGTTCAGGCTGGCTTTAAGCTCACTTTGTAGCTCAGGCTGGTCTCGAACTCACAACAATCCTCCTGCCTCAGCCTCCCAAGTGCTGGGATTACAAGCATGCGCCACCACGCCTGGCTGGATCTTGTGATTTTAATGGCTGTATAGTATTCCATTCTGCATTTGTACCACACTTGCGTGTTGGTGGATGCATAGGTTGGTTTCGTATCTGGCTGTTGTGAGTAGAATATTGTTTAATGTTGTTTTGGAGGTCTTTTTTGGTAATCTAACACATATATGGGGCCAGCGAGATAGCACAGTGAACTCAGGGACTGGGGTTCCATCCGGCCTACATGCTGCGCCAGCCCCACCTCCAGAGTGGGCTGAGCTGCCACAGAGTCCAGGCATAGTGGAACACACCTGTAATCCCAGATCTGGGGAGGCTGGAAACAGGAGGATCGCTACGAGTGTGAGCTGCGCGGTGAGACCCTGTAACAACCAAGTACGTAAAATAAAATAAAACCTATATATACTTTCATTTGAGAAGACTGGAGTGTCAGAAAGCAATTACCGAAGAGCCAGAATATGGATTTGTAAGACACTGGAGCCTCAGTGTATTCACTTGTATAATGGAAATATCCTTCCCCCACAGGGAGGAAGTGAGGAAAGCCGCATCTCCCACCGGCACGCGCTGGCGAGGGTATCTGGCGTGTAGTAATTACACGCTGTATGCGCAGAGTGTGCAGTCCATAGGGCCCGGAAAAAGAACTAGCACAGTGTTATCTTAAAGGATTTCCTCAAGAACCCCGTGTCTGAGAAGCTTTGATAGCTGGTACCGCACGCTGCGCCAGCCCCAGGGCGGGCTGAGCTGGCCACAGAGAGAGAGAGAGACAGAGAGACAGAGGGGGGGAGGGAGAGAGAGAGAGAGAAAATTCCATGTCTGAAATCACAAATAATCACTGAATTTTTCAGGTCAAAAGAAAACTTGGAGGTTAGGCCCAACACATAGCACACCTCTTCCAATGTTCTCAGTTTATGGATAAAGAAACCAAGATTTAGCGTCAAGGAAATTTCTGTAGCTCTCACAAGGAATAAGGACCAAATCCAATTAGACAGCAGGTCTGAATCCAAATCAAGGCCCGTTTCTGTCCTGCACCGCAGCGCCTCCCTCTGGCAGCTCTCTCTAACTTATGCTTTCTCAGGTTGCAGCCCCAGCTGGGCTGTCAGAGACAGATGTAGGGCAGCTTCCCTCCGTAAAGCACCTGGGGACAGTGTGGGACCTACCAGGGAGACTGAAACTTGTGCGACGATGTTAATGTACATTGAGACAAAGCAGTAAATATATGTTACAGAGTCAGCCAAAAATACATACATAAAAAATGCATACATAGTTCAGAAAAGAAAAAAGTATGATTTTTTTTTGGATATCTTTTAGTAAGGATCTGAAGGGTCTACAAGGTCTCTAGTAGATCGGACTCATAGTGATCCGCCTGTGTTCAGCCCCCTCAAAAACTGGGATTACAGGCGCGCGCCACCACGCCCACTCAATCGCAGTCTCAGCGCACCCTGGGGGCGGGACCCGCATGGCACACTGATTTTTTTTTTTCAATAGACGGAGCTACCCTTGTGCGGGGGACCCTAGAGAATGTCATATATCATAGAAAACCCACTACACTGCCGGCCCTTAGAGAAGAAATTAAAAATTGGTGTGCAGCCGTCTCAGAGGCTAAGGTTACCAGTCAGCAGTGGGCGAGCCAATGAATGTCCAGAGATGGCCACTGCTTGGAGCACCTCTCATAGTTGTGCAGGCCAGAGGTGGCTTGCATAGCCTCATCATGTCTCACGAAATTTAGTCTTAAAATATTATACAACTTTGCCCTGTCCTGGACAGCCAAGGCATTTCTGGGGCAGGCTCCACGTATGTGTCTCAGCAGAGCGCTGGATCTGCAGCACAGCTGTGACTAGAAGAGAAACCCCACCTCCCTAATGGCGGGTATCTCTGCGAGTGGGCGTTAGATGTGATTCCTATTTTCTCCTTTTTAAAAAAAAAATGTAACCTTCACAAAAGTATTGCTAATTTATCATCAGAACACACACGCACCTCTTTGGCTAAGACGTTTCTGTCCCTTTACTAGAAAAGTCAAGACCTGGGAGTATGGCTCAAGGGCGTTTAACATGTGCTTAGCATGTGAGAGAGCCTGGGTTTAATTCACAAATATATATATCTCCATATATAATATATAATATAACCATATATATATAATATATCTCCACATATGTTTCATTTTTCATTCTCATGTCCTCCTCAAATCACTTCTAACTGCTCAGTGAATCTCCTTCCTGGGCCTGTTTCCTGAGCTCCAGCTGGCTGGCGTTAAGTCTTCTGCACTCTCCTCCATAGGCACCACAGGACCCCACTTGAAGGCTCAGCCCCAATTCCTCACACTGCTTGTGGTCCCCTGGATCTTTCCTTTGTTTTTTCCTTCTTTTTTTTTTTTCTTCTTTTGAGACAGTGTCTCACTAGGTTGTCCAGGCTGGCCTTGAACTCACCATGGAGCACAGGCTCATCTCTAAGTAAAAGAAATTCTACTGCCTCAGCCTCCAAAGTGCTGGAAGTATAGACATGTACAGCCATGCCTATACTTTTCCTTTTTTTCTTTAAAAAAAAACAAAACAGTCTTGCTCTGTAATCCAGGCTGTCTTTGAGTTCACTGTGTAGCCCAGACTGACCTCCAACCTGTGGCCTCTCAAGGTTTACCAACAAGGAAAGCTCAGCCTGGCCTCTGTGAAGATGGAGGCAAACTGCCACTTGGCATCAAACAGATGAATGACTGCACCCGTTAGTGGTGAGATAGCCATCAAGCATCTGTGAAATGCTGGTGGGAGGAGGACACAACTGGCCTTCCAGAGACACCTGCAGAGCTACGGGTGGAGCCCAACAGCACAGAGGAGAGTGGAGAAAGGCAATCACCATGGACTGGTGTTCTACGAAAGCTTTGTCCAAGCTTTGCCTTGGCTATTGAGCATATTCTATTATCCATGTCTTTACAGATGTGTGAACAATAATCTTAAGAAGTAACTTGTCTAAAGCGACACCATTTGTTCAGAGCCATGATTCAAGGCTGGGTCTGTGGGACAAAAGAGTCCACTCCCTTTCAACCAACATATGGCTTGAATCAACAAAATCAAGTGTAGCTCGAGGTGGTCTGGGATTTGGCAGTCAACAGTGTCGTAATCAGAACCCACAGTGGGAGACCAGAGACCACCACCCAAACAGGTGTGGTCCGAGGAAACTGAGCCTAGACTGTGATCCCCTGGCCGAAGAGGGCTTGTGGTCCTTCAGTGGCCCTTGTGCATGTCCACAGACTCCAAGATGAGGGGTTAACACACCCCCTGTTCACAAACTGAGCACCTGAGCCACACAGGGATTTGTTCCCAGGCTTCCTGCCTGTCTAGCGGCGCTGCTGAACTTGGAAGCCCAGGTGCTGCATCTGACACAGTCTCTACAGGGCAATACTTTAATCCTAAGGGTTCCTGGAGGAGGGACATGGCCAGAGATTTTCCCTGATAATGAGAGCCGGCAGCACTCCATCTCCTGTTATGTGTTCGAAATGCAAATTTAGGGTCTGAGGCCCTCTAGGGGACTCTTATGTACACTGAGGTCTGAGGACCTCGTGTGAAAGGTAGAATCACTTCACACTGCCACTCAGCATTCATGAAAAGCAGAAGAAGAGCTGGCTCCTCTGTGTGCACTCTGCTAGGCCCCTACACAGACCTCCATTGTCTACACCCCTGGCCTTACCTCCTCCAACTTGGTCTGTCTGCAGGGAAAGGAAAAGGTAAAGCCAAGGGGTAATTTCTTCTGCTGCAGCCCTTTGGTCCTCATGAAATCGGCCAGGCAGTCAGCTACATATTCAAACAGCTGTGGAGAAAGAAGGCACAGGACACAGGGCTGGAGCATATTTTCTCACCCTCACGCTGAGCCTCCCCTGTCTGCTTGGTACCTCCGTGCCGTTTCCCCGGATGATTTCATTGGGCGTGGGGTAGAACTGACTCTCCATCTGGACGTTTCGCTTCCCCTCCTCAGAGACTTGCACCTTCAAGACCCGAAACTTGGACCCTCCAAGATCCAGAGAAAGGAACTCACCATTTTCTACGAAGAAATAAAACAGTCACCAGCCAATGAGGGTCTACTCCATACCAAGCCCTGCATTAAAAGTTGGATGTATATTGGGCCAGGGAGAATAAGTGCTTGCCTGGCAAGCGCATGGTCCTGAGTTCAATCCCCAGTACCGCAAAAATAAAAAAATAAAAAAGTTGGGCGTATAATAAAAGCCATCAAATCTCACACCCGTTCTGTGCCCTGATTCCATGGTGTCCATCTGTCTGAGCCAGTGTAGTGGGGGACTTGGCTGGGTGTCACCAGGTCTGTCTGACTCCACAGTAGAGCCCAGCCCTACTGCTGCAGGGAACATACACATGCAACTGGAGAAGGTGCCTGAGAACCCGCTTGGTGGAAGTGGACTAGGAAACAAACAGGCCTTGAAGGCTAGGCCTATGATAGCTGGAACTGTGGGGGGAGCACTGGCGTACCTAACAGGGAACCTCCGGAAAAGGCATGAAACAAAGAAGGCAGGGATAGGCAAACAAGTCCCGCACAAGCCCCAGTCTGACTGGCAAAGGGAAAATACTCCAGGAGAAAAGCGGGTGACAGGGCCCTCGTCCTAGTCCTTAAGGTGGCAAGGATGCTTGAGCCAGAGCCAATACAAAAGAAAAGGAGGGCCAGCTAGATAGCTCAGCGGATTAAAGCGCCTATTTAGAAAAGCACTGTTCAAGTTTTCTTTCTTTCTTTTTTTTTTTTTTTTTTTTGAGACAGGGTTTCACTGCAGTTCAGGCTGGCCTTAAACTCACTTTGTAGCTCAAGTTGGTCTCGAACTCACAACAGTCCTCCTGCCTCAGCCTCCCAAGTGCTGGGATTACAGGCCTGCACCACCACGCCCGGCTTTGTTCATGCTTTCACAGCCAAGCACGCCACTGTGAACCTTGCCCCCAAAAATAGGGCTCGTGGAGGAAGACCTGAGATCCTGGATTTCTAAATAAGACCCCCGGATAGCCAGCGTCTACACTTTTATATAATTTTTATTCATTTTAATGAGAAAAAAAGATAAAATAGCAATGAAACAGTTTCAAAACAGGTTAGTAGGACATTTACAATAATTAATACATTGCATATTGTGATCTTCATAGTAGCTATTCAGAGGACAAGATGCAGACATGATATCTTGTCTAAACAACACTAGTACAAACTTTTATTCTCCGTGAACTAAGAGACAGAGAAAGTATATCTACCCTAACTCTCGTGTATGCATATATATTTATTTATTTTCCTTCCCCTCCTTTTTTTCCACAACAAAACTGTCCTTTATTTACACTTTTTTTTTCAGAACCAGGGATTGAACTCAGGCCCTTGCGCTTTCCAGGCAAGCGCTTATTCTACTGAGCTATCTCCCCAGCCCCTATTTATACTTTTGTGAAGTTAGTAAAGCATGACACTAGGTTGCTTTGCAACTGATAGCAAACCATAGACAAACAAGATGTTCATGACAGGAGTGAGGTAGCTTGTTTGCGTTAGGCACTGGGTCAAATCCCACCTACACATATTTGATGGATTTCCTAGTTTTATGGTTCCTAACATATTCCCCTTTTCTGTTTTGTTTTTTCAGAGATGGGTGTTCCACTGTAGTTAGAGAAGCTGTATTTGGAGAAGTCTTTTAAGGACCTCTTCATACTTGAAACCAGTCTAAGATTGTAGGTACTTGAATTCAGCAAAATAACCCAATATAGTCCAATAGTCCATAGCAGTAGTAGATTTTATCAGCAGAACTGGCAATTGTCAGAAATTGTTGGCTTGAGCCTTTTACAGCTCAGCATATTACTATAGCGTTACTTTTTAGACCTCGTGGTTACACTTTTCTGCTGGATGGTTAAGACCAAGTTAAAGCAAGACCTATATAACTAAAAATGTAACTTTTGTATCTGACAAGGTCAGTCAAATGCCCTATACTTAAAAATAAAATCTCATTTATAGACTCATCTGGCTCCATCTGTGGTGTCTGTGGAGACCTCTGGAATTTGTGGGATCATTTGGAGCTCTTCTCCCCTGGATCAGCCCTAAAATGAGCCCAGTGGAGCCCTTCATTTTTTGGGCAAAGAATGTAAGAAACCAATCCTATCGTTACCCAGCGAGAGGTGTTCACAAGGGTGCTGTCTGGGCAAGGACATCAGCAGACCACACGATCTCTGCACAGGGGTCCTCTGGGCACCTGCTCTGTGCGCAGTCACATGCCGGGAGCTACACGCAGAGAGAAGGGGTCGTGGGAGTGCTGAGAAGTGCAGCGGAAGACTGCGTGCAAAGAAGTGAGGTTTTGACTAAGTAGGGCAGAACAAAGCCCGGGCAGAGGGGATCATGAGTGAAGGACAGAGAGAGCCTGTGGGTCTGTAGCAGAAATAGGGGAGCAGTGCAGTCCTGGGGTAAATGCGGGAGGATTTAGGAAGGCCCACCCCGCACCCAGGAGTTGGGCTTTATCCGGAAGGCAAGACAGAGCCACAGAATGATAGAAAACAAGGGAGAGCCAGATCTGACTAGGGGCTTTGGAAAGAGGGCCTGCCACACCAGCCAGGGGAGACCGAGGGCTCAGCACCTGCCTGCAGCACGACACAGTCCTCCCTGTATTCCATTGCTGTGCCCTTATCACTGCGCCAACACCTTGCTCTACAGTGTCACCACAGGGGACTCAAGATGCCATGTCATGGAGGCTACATGATATGACCCCTCCCGTGATGTGGCTCTGACCCCAGCAACAGTAACTGCTGCCCCCTGGGGGAGGGAGGCCTGACCAGGCCCAGGACCAGGCAAGGCAGTGGGGTCTTCGGGGTCTTTACTTGAGACTATTAGAAAAACAGGAGCTGAGGAGATAGCTCTGAAGTCTAAGAGCCTGCCTGGCAAGCACAAGAACCTGAGTTCAATCTCTGGTACTGCATGCCACGGTGGTCCTGAAACCAGGTGTGGTGGTGCATGCCTGAAATCCCAGCACTAGGGAGGCTGAGACAGAAGGATCACTACAAGTGTGAACTGTGTAGTAAGACCCTTGTATCCAATAAATAAATTAAAAAGAAGAGAAGAGAAAAAAGAAAGGAAAAGAAAAGAAAAGAAAAAAAAAGCAGCCTCCCAAGAGGGGGAGATTTCTTCTGATAACACAGATACAAAATGACTTCTCCAGCCCTGCAGGAGGCAAAGACACAGACACCAGGAGAACACTGTGCGGCTTTTGGTCCTCAGCAGCCCCTGACCAGCAGCCTTCCTCAGGCAGGCTTGGGTGAGAGGAGGAGCTGCCAGAGAGCTGGCAAGCCCAGGAGGATTTCATGGGAAATGGCTTCTGCTTCTGAAATGCAGGCCGCAGGGATTAGGAGAGGCTTATTTGCTTGGTTTGGTTAGCAATCATGAAACTACACCACCAGCTCCCAAGAGCTACAGAGGACTGGGGACAGCATCTGAGAGATTCCATGCTACCCCATAAGATATCAAAGGAGTTCAAAAAGCCATACTCCAAAATCTGCCACTTCGGAAGCCAAGAGAGAGCCCATGGGAAAAGCAAACCTGCGAGGGCTTCTCCTGACCTCCCCTCTCCCACCCTTCACCAGCTCTGCCACTGTGAGCACACAGGCCTTCACCCCTTTCCTGAAATGCCGCTATCTGCGGAAGATTAACTGCAGGGGACTGAAAATCAAGTGCCACACCCACAGCCCAGAGGAACTTTGGCCCCACACAGCAGCCCTAACCCTCATAGCTGGCTGCTCTGGAAGTGCCTCCACCTCCCGGTGCCCCCGAGGAGGGTGCTCAGGTCACGTCGGCCTGCCCCTCTTTGAGTTTCATACTGGGTGTGGTTCCTGTGCACACCTTCATGTTAATATAAATGTGAACTTTTTCTCCCGTGGATCTGTCCATCGCCAGTTAGGTAAACAGATTTAAAGACTCAGAGAGAGGGGAGGCTCCGAGAGAGGGGGAGAAGCTCTCTTGGTCCCCACCAATGCCCCACAAGTTAGTGATCAGCTAGCTCATTTGCCAGTGAGGACAGAAGCACAGTGGTCCTGGGATCTCCCGAGGGAACCTGGGAGATCTTTAGGGGCTCTGGTCCTGCGGACTTCCCAGACATAGACTTTCTGGCGCGAAGGTCTATAAAAGGAAGCATGTGTCTCCGAGCCAGAGGAGAAGGGGTTTCTTGAGGTCAGTCTCGTTTCCCTCTGAAGCAGCCCCAAAGCCTCAGACCGTGCAAGGTCACCACCACACTGCGGCCACACCTTGTCAGTGTGTGGAGGAAACTGCCAGGACGTAGCCCAGCACCTCTCACCCCTGCTACACACCCTATGACTCAGGCGCTTCTGCCAAGTGTCCCTACATGACCTAGGGAGGACAGCAGTTCCCTGGTACTCTATCCACACTGTCAGAGCCTGGGAGCGCTGTCTTTCTCTGAACCTTATGCTCCTCCGGGTGGTGCCCTGGCCACCCTCCAGCCAGTAAGCAAGGCCTCTCCCCCCATTGTGCCTCCAGGGCCTGGCAACCTGCAGGTCCAGGCTTCTGGACCCAAGCACTGACCCAGGGGCTGCCCAGAACTGGCTAATCCAACCAGAGAACCCTGAGAGCTCCCAGAGCTTCAGTCCTCATCTTTGCTCCAACCCTTGAGCATGCAGACCCTGAAACTGGGGGAGCTCTCTGCTCCTTGGTGCCCCATCTGACCTGGCAGTCACAGCCACCCCAGTGACTTCCCAGGAGTTCATGACACAGGGTCCCAAGATTGCCTGACTCAGTAAATGCCAATTCTTCTCCCTCTTACAGCTTTTTCCTGAGGCTAGGAATGGAGGATCAGGTGGAAAGGCAGATTCCTTCTACAGCACTTGAGCTGTAATGAAAATAATGTCTCCAGCCACCCAAGATGTCTACATCCTAATCCCTGCATCCTGGAATATGTTAGGTCAGATGACACAGGGATTAAGGTTGAAGCTTGCAAATAAAATCAAAATTTCTTATCATCTGACCCTGAGGTGGAGATTATCTGGATTTGATGGAGAGGGCCTAATGTGGAGGGGGAAGGCAGAGGCAGAGAGGAGTGGGTGAAAGTATGTGGGCTGCCTGGAGAAGCTAGCAAAAGCCAGGAAAGTCTTCCCCAGGACCCCAGAAGGAACACAGCCCTGTTGGCACCTGGACTTTGGCCCAGCCAGACCCATTCAAACTTCTGACCACAGTGAGAGAATACACCATGTCACACTGGTCCACTACACTGTGGAAATGTATTAGCAGCCTCCAGGGGAGAGACCTGGGAAGCTGTGTGTTTAGGAATCACCTCAGGTGAATCTGAATCTTATGCATGGGCAAATAGGGAACTTGGTCCTGATGCAGAGCCTGAGCCTGAGACAGGAGATCAGGGTGTAGCAAACACCATAACAGTCTGACCTGCTAATCCCAGAAGCATGCGCAGAACAGATCCCAAAGCCCTGCACACTTCTCATGAGAGCTTGGAGCAGGTTCTCAGTAGAACGGCCTCCACCTGCCACCAGCCTGAGAGGTGGGATCCCCACGCCCCCTCTCAGGACTCTGATGCTGAAGTTCTCTCAGGTTTCAAGGCTTGAAAGGTATAAAATAAAGGCAGTCATGAGGATCCTGCTCTCCTAATGGTCACCCTCATGGTTCTTCACAGATGTAGCTCTTTATCTTCTTTTGCTCTTTACTGGCCCCAGCTCACTCTACCGGGTCAGTTTCTCTCCCACTCTTCCCTTTTACTTTCTTGAATAAACGTTGCCCTTGTCTGTTGCTTGTTTCATTCAGTTCTTTGAGGTGAGGAAAACCTGGAATCCAACTCCACAAGGCAAGGCGAGCAACCCTGAATCCAAGTTTTGGGGTTTTTTTTTGTTTTTTTGTTTTTTTTGTCTTTTTTGAGACAGGGTCTCACTATGCAGTTCAGGCTGGCCTTAAGCTCACTTTGTAGCTCAGGCTGGTCTCAACCTCACAACAATCCTCCTGCCTCAGCCTCCCGAGTGCTGGGATTACAGGCATGCGCCACCACACCCAGCCCGAATCCAAGTTTAGTTGAGGAGCCACTTTTTAGAAACAGGCCCAGGCCCATCAGTCAGCTGCAGCGGACGACCTCAGGGCTCCCAACCTCACCCCAAGGATAAAAGCAGCAATAGAAGCCCAGCCCATAGGCCAGCACTCTCACTTTGCTGGTGGAGAAAACAAAGCTAAGCACTTGCTTGAGGTCACTAAGGAGGGATGAAATGGGATCTGGAACTCAGGGTTCTTGAATTTTCACTCAGTATTTTCCACAACATCCTGCTTCCTTTCAATATTTTACCTCCTCTGGCCCAGAGTCTAGACACCCAGGAGTGGATACCACTTTCTGTCTGTTCAACACATGCTCCAGGGCCTGGGGTATAAGGAGTACTCTAAATGTGGTGAAGAAGAACCTGGCCTCCAGAGGCTGCTGGTCCAGGGAAGACTGTCCTTCCCGAGAGGGCAAGGGCTTTGAGAAGCACCCAACCTGCTTAGGGATACTTTCCAGGGAGACACAGTCAGTGATCGGCCCAGCTCAGAAAGCTAAGGCGGTGCTCGCTGGGCCAAGTGACGGGAGGCTACAGCCAGAGGGAACAGAATGAACTGGCCAAGATGGGCAGAGAGGAAGCAAGGTGCCCCAGCCTTTGGAACCAGAAGTGGAAATGGCCGGGAGAGCAGAAGAGGAGTGCGCAGGGAGAAGCTGGGTGCAGGGGCCAACTGCTGGCACCCACCAGCCCAGGGAGCTGGCGGTGGGACCCAGCACCCTCAGCCCCACTCACCTGAGCCATCAGGAATGGCCCTGACGAAGGTGGGCAGCATCTTCACGGAGGCCGTGGGGTTAGTGTCCTTTCCCAGCCCCTTCTCCATCTCAGCCTGGAACCGTGCTGTGATATCCAGAAGGGTCTCATCTGACAGCCGCATGTGGTACAGGAACCTGTCCACCTGGAAGGACACCTGGGTGTCAGAGGTGGCAGCGGGGGGTTCTTGGGGGTAGTTTTATGTTGTGGCTTCCTAATGACTCCTTACCTGACTACTCCTCAGCAAGAAAGACAAGAAAGGGAATTGGCAGACTGAGGCATAAGGAAAGGCTGAGGAGATGCAGATGGATTCTTCTGAAAGACAGTCTCTTAGCAAGAAGTGATCCCTGTTATACTGCTGGGACAACACAGGGCAGGAGGAGGGCTTGTCAGGAAGAGTTCAGGGTTTCTCTCCCGGTTCAGGACTTCACTGGCGGAAAACACAAGCTGTAACTTGAATTTTTTCAGTTCCTGAACATGAAAAGCCTTCCTTGGTCCAATGATGGCAATAGAGAAATCCAAAACTATTTCTCTTTGTTATTGGTTACTAGAAAGCTCAGGACTAAATCCAGTTCCCAATTGAAATCTTTAAAATCTAGTCCTAGGGAGGGGAAGGGGACATAAAAAGATTGAGGATGTGTTCTGTAGTGTGCCAGATACCCACAGTGAGTGTAAACATTTCATGTTACAAGCATGAGCTATAAAATAGGTCATAAAATAATAATAATAACAATGACAATAATAATAAGGAAGGTAGAAACTATTAATTATTGAATCTTTGATGTATTCAGGTATAAAACATAAGATATGCAAACAGCTACATTCTCTTAATTTACTGATAAGAGACATATGCTATAATAATGTCTGTAAGTATAATATCATGTATGCACCTTCTATGATACCAAAACATTATGAAAACAGTTTGCAATGTATTAATTTATCAAATCCATCTTGTCAAGGTATCTTAAAACTGTCTCATTGATATTTGTACTTCAATAAAACAAAAATAAATAAATAAAATTCAAAATAAAATAATAATAATAGTAAGGAAAGGGGATCCAGAGGTGGAGAAAGGAAGGACAGCGAGGAGGGGAAGAGAAATAAGAAAAGATTAAGACATGCTGTGTATTTGTACCTGCTCCCCAAGATGTAAGTTTCATGTACTGAAAACAAGGACTAATAAAATAAAAAAATAAAAAATAAAAATAAAATAAAAAAAGAGATAAGAGCAGAATGGGGGGGATAAAATCTAGTCCTTTAAATTTGCATTTTACTTTAACTCAGTTTGTTCTAGTTAAGATGAGATTTAAGTTTTCAAGTCATCTCAAAGTGCTCTTGGAAATAAGACGCTATCCCAGAGCTAGGGCTTGTGTGTAGGCTGTCTCCAAAGCCTTATGCACTCACAGGTGGACCATGGGTGTATGATACTGGATTAGTCTACTGATTGGTTTAGCACAGTTCTGAGTGCGGGCAATGGGTTTACTGAGGAAGGAAGACCCACCCAAAGTTCCGAGTGTGGGTAGCAGGAACCAATAGCCTTGCAGCCTGCCTGTTCTAAGAAGAGAAAAGGAAGTCGCACTACCCCCTGCCTGCCCTGCCCTGAATTGATTTTCTTCTGTGATCCCCCTCTGCTCTGCCTTCCTGCCTGGGAGCCAGGCAACTATTTGCTAAAATCTCCGCAAACCGTGAGCCAAAATAGACCTCTCCTTCTTTAACAAATGGGTGTCAGGTATTTCGCCTCAGCAACAAGAAAGTAATTAAGACATCCAGTAATCGGGAAACTGAGGCCAAGGACCACTGCCTTGAGAAAAGGAAATTAGAAAAATCAGCGCAGTGTGCTGAGTTCACTGTACGGTAACAGCTCATCAAGAATGGCAGCAAAGCTTCCTCGCCCATACTAAGGCTCATCAATTGCTGGTGCCAGATTTTAGAGGTTCTCAAAGAGGCAAAGAGAGAGACGCTGGTGTATTTATCAACCCCGAGATATTCAGAGCCTCTCCACCCAGCCAAGCCTAAGGAGGCTGGGTGCCAGGCACATTCCTGTAGGGAAGACACTGTTCTCTAAGTCCATAGCCCTTCCTGTCCTCGTCTCGGACTGGCAAATTTATATTTGTAATCCCATTGATAAATTGTTGGATTCCCATCAAGTTAATTGCAATCTACCACACCCAGTGCAACACACGGTGAGAATAAAGACACTAAGGCATATTTGTAGTTACAGGGAGCCAAGGGGTGCTAAGTCCAGCCATGGTGATGGCTGTCTGGAACAAAGGCCTCAACCGGGGACTGAAGCTGGGTTTTATTCATTCATGAAGAAAGGTGTGGCTGGAAGATGAATGACTGTGAGAATGGCAGGAAACAGCGTGAGCTGGGCTAGGCAGGAGGCCTGCATTCACCTCTGCAATATACAGAGAGGATATGAAAAAAAGGGTAATTTGCATAACAGATAGTAGCTAATGTTCTGAGGCGGTGTTTTAGCACTGATGCGTGTTCTTTCAAGCCCCAGGCAGTCATATCCCCTATCTTGACCCCAGCTGAAAGCACGGAGCATAAGCTGTTCATCCATCCTTGTCCCAGCTCACACTAGGGAGCAGCAGGTGGGGGTTCTGGGGAAACACACTTGCCGTCTTCAGAGACTGCCACCAGCACCTTGGCTGGACCTACGTGCATTGCTGAAAGCCAGTGGAAGGGATAAGAAAAAATGTCCTAGGGTCAGGCTCAGCCCAAACGCAGGCAGCTGCTCCTCTTTCAAGGAGGAGCCCCAGACAGTCCTCCGCATAAGTCTAAGGACACTATCACCCGACAAAGTGCTTTTGTGTATGTTAGTTGATCAAATCTCTGCCATAGCTGTGAAATAGGTGCATAAGGCCCAAGTTGTTTTGCTTAATTTAGAAGTGAGGAATATCAGGCTCAGAGACATGGAGTGGCATCAGTGCAGCCATAGTTAAGTGACAGAGCGGGTCCAGGTCTCCAGAACTAGCACAGTCTCCAGATCCCTTGCTTTTACATCCTGGCTTTCGTTCCCAACTCTGTGAAGGATCCACATGCCCTTGAGACAAATCATATCAAAATCCAAGGGCTCATGGCACCTTAATCCTGGGACAGGTGGCCAGCAATTAGCCAGGCCTCAAGACAGACCTAATTCAGTAAAATGGCCTGGTGGCTCTGAGAACCTGGTGGCCAGAAAAAGGCCGGAGACCCATTAGAGAATCATTAACAAAAAGGACAACGGAGCTTTCAGCATGTCTGAGAAGACACCATGGGTAACCAGGTCAGGCTTCATTAAGAGCTTCCTGCCCATCCTGAGTCTGTTGACAACTAATTGGTTGGTACAGCTATGCACAAATAGAAAACACTACACAGAGGGGACGTGACCCAAGTAATTGGGGTTCGGGGAGGGTAGGAAGCCTTGCATGGGAAAGGCCCTTGAGCTTTCAGCAGCAGGACAGGGCCCCTCAGCTAGTGCCTCTGAACCCAGTCTTTTTTGCTCAGCCCAAGACAATAAAGGGCTTCCTGAGTCAGCTACAGAATGTCATACTTCTACATAAGCCATGGTCCCTGAGGCCCTTTTGGGGTCATTCGTAAGCCACAGTCTAACACCATCATTTAGCCCTTTGCTGCTCTTTCAATAAATTAAAATTACAGCAAACAGAACGTCAATTTTGCAGTTTTTTATTTTGTTTTGTGTACTTTCCACAGTACACCTTCCCTACTAGCTAGAAGGCAATAATGAAACATATGTTGGGCCCAAAGGAAATCCAAACAGGTGACCCGGACATGTTTAACCAGGGACACGGTCTCAGGCACTAAAGGAGAGAGTTTATATCGTAGGAACACAGTCGCAAACCACACCAGGGACATCTAAGCAGGAGGGCCAACAAGCACCACTGTTACCTTAGAAAAAGCAAATTCAAAGTCTGGAAGCTTACACCTGTTCAATCATAGAATGTAGGAGCTGGAAGTGGCCTTCCAGAGCACTTAGTCCAAAGGTCTGACATTAGGAATCAAGAGTCATAAAGTGTTTCCACTCTTTGGCCTACTGATTTCACTTCTGCAACTCTGTTCTCAAGAAATAACCTTAATTATGGAGAACAATAAATATGTACCGATGTTTATCATAGTGATAAGGTTTTTTATTATAAGGAATTTGGCTTTCTTTTTTTTTTGTACCAGGGATCAAACTCAGGACCTTGCACTTGCCAGGCAGGTGCTTATGCTTCTGAGCTATCTCCCCAGCCCAAGCATGTCTGAATATCCTAGCAGGAACAGCTAAATAAATTATGACATGTCCACCTAACTGGATACTCAGAAGCTATTAAAAGATAAGCATGACGATAAAGGAGAAAGTGGCTACAGCATAACAATAAGCAAGGGGGGCCAGATGTACAACAGTATGTGCAGCCCATTTTAATACAGCCATAAAAACACACACTGCAAAACAGACTACGAGGCTATCCACATGGCAAACACGATGGTGTTCTTGGCTAGAGGTAACTTAACAATGAAATTCAAGGTAGCATTTCCACGTTTTCATAACGTTGACTTATGGAATCACTAAACTGTAAAAAATACACATTGAAAACTTAACTAGTCCTGTTCTTATGGCCAAACAAGGTGCAGGTCAGTGACCAGGCCTGGCCAGTGTTATCAATAGGTCAAATAACATCAATACATTGGACTGGAAAAGAAGCTGTCAGAGTGCTCTTTTCCTCTTTTATTTTTGCTTTATTTTTGTCTTAAAATAGAATACTGTAAAAACCTGTTGTAGGATTGGAACAGTATCCCTCACAGATAAAGATGACCCAGGGGCATGAAGCATGACAATTCAGTGGGTACTGGCTGCCTGGCCACAGGTGGGAACTTACTGTGCCTTTTTCTTTTTTCTTTTTCTTTTTTCTTTGTCCTTGAGACAGGGTCTCACTAATGCAGTTCAGGCTGGCCTTGAGCTCACTTTGGAGCCCAGGCTGGTCTTGAACTCACAATTATCCGCCTCCGAGTGCTGGGATTACAGGCATGTGCCAGCACACCTGGCTACACTGTGTCTTCAGCCTAGGTAAATTTTTGCCACAGGGAAGAAAGTTCTCAGACCCTGTGACTCTATCCCACAACCATGAACCCACAGGACTTAGAGTCTGGCCAAGCCCTCCCTTAGGGCAGCTACGAGGTGCCTGCCACAGCCAGGGGAAAGGTCCACTCTGGATATTGACAAAGGCTGACCCTTCTTTCAGAAGGACCTGCAACAAACACGTCAGGGGAGCCTGAGTTTCCATAGGGGCCTCCCCTGTGGGGGTGGACAAGCATGTTCCACCTTCCCCTGGGACAGAACAAAAGGTCAACCATCCCAGCGGGGGGCCAAGGAAATGAAATAAATGGCTTTGCAGATCCAGGGTTTCAAGGTCCCAAAGGCTCCCTTGGGGGGTGGGAGAGATGCTACACTGTGCAGTTTGCATCTCTTCAGATGGTGACAAAGCAAACTCTGAAGCAGAGCCTAAGAGGACATCTACTTCCTTAAGTAGCCAGCAGAGGGCTCTGTGAATCTCATCAACAAGGGAAAATTAAACAGATTAAATTGGGACTGATTTATATTTTTAAATTTGCTGCAGCCTCTCACCTAACATTCTATTTAAAAGAATGAGTGGGAATGTGTCCCACCTACCACACGAAGGCTCCCTGGCCAGGCCTCCCCTCACTGTGAAGGCAGAAGGCACCGTGGCAAGTGGAAGGTCTGGAAGAGGCACCTCCTCCTGACCTTGGTGTCCTTCTCATTTCACCTGAACAGCCTGGGTGATCTTGGTCAACTCTACCTACCAGAGGTCTTCTGTTATCTGTAGGCCTATATCTATAGGCCCGACAGCCAGCCAGGGAGCCAGGCAGCCAGGCGGGGCTCAGCGCAGCTGCTGGAGAGAATCCTGCTTACCCCACTTTAGAGTGGATTTTGTAGACTCCTGGGGCCAAGTGGCAAAATGACACGCATCACTAATAGCACAGCATTGGCACATACCACAGAACACTAGTAACTGATCCAATTTCACACATTACAATGACATCTCGTCCAGACACAGTGGCTCATGGTGACAGAAGCAGCTAGAAGGAGCCTGAAGTGAGAAGATCACATGAGCTCAGAAGGTTAAGTCCAGCCCGAACGGCTTAGTGAGAGCCCACCAGAAAAACAGTAAAGGGCCTGGGGAGATGGCTCAGTGGAATAAGTGCTTCCCTGGCAAGCACAAGGACCTGAGTTCAATCCCCGGTCCCACCAAAAAAAAAGACAGAAAAACAGTAAAATAAAACTTGTTTCACTTTGGATGCCCGTATTTTATGTTTTCAAATACACGAATAATCAGATCTACTCCAGAAGGTCTTAAAAGTTCTTTACAAATGACTGCCACAGCCCCAGGATCCCTGAACAGAAGGCCTACCTCTACAGGCTTTCGTTTGGGGATATCTGTGGGGAAGTTTTGAGTAGAATTCTGGGTTTAGGACACAATGCAACAGCCAGGGGTGAGGAGATTGACTTCCTCTTCCCCCTCCAAGTTCTAGCTTTTCAGGTAGGATCTTGCTATGCTCTCTGGGCTGGGCTCACTCCTGTGTTCCTGCCGGTTCAGCCTTCTGAGTAGCTGGAATTACAGGCATGTGCTTCCACACTCAGTTTCCCTCTGGGCTCCTGGTATGTTTTCTAATAGATTCCCTAAATCCCTTCTCTTTTTTTTAAAATCAAACTCAGGGCCTAGTGTGTGCCAGGCAGGTGCTGTGCCCCTGAGCCACACCCCAGCTCAGCCATTTGAGGAAGGAGCTCCGGGAGTCCTTACCTTCTTGATCTGGTCCTCCTTCAGCTTGGTGAAGTAAAACGCCACCAGATGTACCGCAAACATGATCCCCAAGTTGGGTTTCTCCTGAGACCACCAGAAATTTCTGTTCGGTGTTTACTGCCCAGTCTCCCAGGCAGTGCTGAAAACCTCCAGTTCAGTCCAGGAGCTAGGTGCTTTCGACTAAATACCTCCTGCTGGCCTCGCTCAATGATTAAACTTTGCCCTGTCTCTGGTCCCTCCCTCGCCACACACTTAATTGTCTAATAGGAGGCTCTGGGAGTAGCTGAAGGCCAGTGCAGGGAAGGCCAGAACCGATGGGCCGTTTGACTATTTGAGAATCAGGCGGCCCAAAATCTTGTTGCTAAGCAATGTTCTCGGGCCAGTGCTCCACCCAGCCCACTCAGCCAAACAAAATCTGAGAAGCTGAACACTTAAACAAAGCCAACCTTCATCCAATGGAGCTGGACTGCAATTTTCTAGTCCCCAGGTTTCCTCTTCAATCCCTTTCTCCTCTATCCAGCCACAGAATTTCGTGAATTCCTGGTCCTCAGAAGCAGTGTCTTACTAAAAGCTAACCAGTTCCCTGCTCTGGGAGATTCCAAGAACTTTGGGGCAAATTCCACCCTCTGTCACACGTCAGATCTCTTAACTAACAGCCCATGGTTAAAGGAAAACAATCAATACAGGTTTATCTATGCACAATGTTAAGCCAGACAAACGCATAACTAGAAACTCAGGAAAAGCAAAATATGCATAAGAAAGAATGAACTGACATCCTCAAGGTGCCCTGGAAAACTGACACTGGAGAGAAAAACTGAAGTCACAGAGGGCAAAGATTTTTATGCCACTGAGATTTAGTTCACTTCTTTACCTTACTCATCATAGCGGATGGGAGAAGGACCCAGTGAGGGTCAGTGTCAGGAACAATAACCTGAGCACTCGCCCCAGGGCCACTGACTGGCTCGTGAAATCAGTGACAGGTGTTAGTAGGGGCCAGCACAGAGAGTGCTGCCCAGTCCCATTTCATAGGCAAGACAGCTGAGGACCAGAAAGGTTAAGGGACTTACTCAAAATCACAAAGCTGGCTAATAGTTCAGCCAGGAAGTAATCCCAGACACTCAGCTGACCATCAGTAACTACTTGGAAAACTAAATAGAGATATCACTTCAATAGTCTTCCCAAGTGGGGGAAAAAGGTAAATAAAAAGTGCCCAGTTCTCATGTCCCAAATACATACTAATGAAATGCTCTGCAAAATTAGCAACTGTCCAGATATTAACAAAGATCTGCTGGGAACCCAGTGTTTCTCGCTACGTGGCACCTGCTCTCCACCGCACAGGGACTCTGGTTAACATCTGTTGTTCTGCTCCATCAACAGTCATATCTTTGTTTTCTTTTCTACCGCACAATCTCATTATTCCAAACAACGACTGAACCAGTGCCTGGGAGGGGACTTTTGGCAGCTGCTTCTGCAGAAGCCAGCAAATTCTCAAGCAGTTCTCTGTCCATCCATCCTGTGGCTGAGCCACTGGGCATCTGGCTTTGGGGTGCTTATTTAAAATTACTCTGGACACTTCTTAGATTGACATAACAGTCTCCTGGATTGGGAACCCCTATCTTTCCATCCGCTACCCTTCAAGCTGTGAATTTTAACTCTTTTACTTAATCCACAAGCAAAGGTTAATTCACAAAATCCTTCAGTTCCTCAATCCCAGCAGAATTGTTGTTCAGAAATAGATCTCTGTGCCATCACCGGCACTGGCCAAGGATATGCTCTGGGGCAGGTCACCTGCTCATGAATGCTAATGGTACTTGTCTTAGTTCTCCCACTAAAAAAACAACTGCAGTGCTTGTGGTACCAGCTGCCACTGGTATGTCTGACTCAGGTAAGAACAAGGATCAGGGGCAAAGGAAATGGATCGAGCTCTCTGCCTGGGTGAGTCACAGAGGCAGCCTTGGAATTTTAATCAAGCAAACAACACCTGAGGATTCTCCTGCACTACACCATTTGTAGTCTAAGCAGGTGAGCATCTGCATTCCCCTCTGAGTCAGCTGACTACACCAGGAAGTTTAATGATTATAAAAGATCATGTGCATTTAGAGTCGTCTGGCCTCAGCCTCCTCATTTTATGGAATCAAGACAACATAATTAGGTTGTTTTACCTAATTCTACCATTGATTCTTCATCTGATTTTTCCAATCCGACCCTTTGAGTCATCCTTATGAAAGCTGTGTAGCCTCCACCCACACCCGTCAGAGTCTGATCATATGAAGGAAGCAGAAGCCATAAGTTCTCTCTCCACCCTGAGCCTCTCCCGCTTTCTCCACTGTCTGTCCTATAAAACATACTAAGAATAACATCTTCCATCTGTTCTTACCAGAGCCAGTCAGTCACGTCGGGAGCGGGGCTCAGGCCCAGATTGCCCTCAGTCCCAGTGAGCAGGAAGTACAGGTATGCACGAATGGGAGCACGGGGGTGGGGGGCTGGGGGGCGGGAAGCTCAGGAGCTTGGGGGTAAAGTGGACACATCACAGCCACTGACTGGCTCCTCGAGGAGCTCTCCCTGTTACTTTTGTAGCATGGTCAGTACCCACGTCTGAAGTACAGAAGATGACTCTAGAAGCCAAAGGTGATTCTGAGGACTAATTACATGGGCGCTTTTGCCAAGTGGTCCCCCTGGAGAACAAACGTGCCATGGGAAGTGGAGCAAGACTTAGCTCTGGTTGTCACTGGGCATCTCAGCATATTAACGGTCTCAGCTTGGAATGGCAATGCAACCACGCTTCACTGAGAGCAGGATCAGGAGGCTTCCTGCGGTCAGTACTTCCTATATTTAAGATGTGCCCTAGGACACCACCATGCCTTCCAGGTAGGTGAAGGCAGCGTTTGGAGGCAGGGGCACTGGGGGCTGTGCCTGCAGACAGCGTCAGCCACCAGTGGGAGATGCCAGCCTGGCTCCTGTTGATGCATCAGAAAGCATGCAGACGCAAGGGCCTGAGTTCAATCCCCAGTTCCGCCAAAAAATAAAAATAAGATAAAATAAAAAGCATGCAGATCTCAACTCTGAAAAGCAAGCTTGCTGCTCCTGAGTACACTGTTCATCTCCCAGAAGCGTGTCACAGCTTCTGGCCTTGATTGCTCCTCAGTGTTCTTTAATTCCCCTTTAGAAAAACGAAGTGCAGCATGCTGCCGACATCCACATAATCTTCAGTGATGGAGAATCAGTGTATTTTGTAAGCAAAACCTACCCCTTCTCAAAGCAGAATGCGATACATAAAATGATGTATTTTGTTTCCAAAGGCTATCTGTATACTATAGTAATGCAAAATAATCATGAAAGTGAACTATCTTGCAGCAAACTTGGGGGGTAAGGTTAGGATTGTAATTCGGGTGTTTTCTCTGGGTAATGCTTTGCTGTGAACACCAGCAGGTATTCTCAGGGCAAACAGGACATGGGTTAACTAAGATGACCACAATGGTGTGATCTTTTCTCCAAGCTGCACATTCCAAAGCAGAGCATCCTGTGCAGTGTCTGCCGGGGGTGGCTTCCCAGCACAGACAAGAGGGCCATGGCCACAGCACAGCCTCCGAGGCACCACGCCAGGAGAGCCCCGCTCAAGTTCAGCTTGTGAGATGGATGGACAAGTTGTCGTAGTGAGCCCAACGCCCAGGGTCTTGAGATCCAGGGCCTCAGCTAGTGTGCAGCCGAGGGAGCTGGCTGCGACTGTGCCACCGGCAGGAGGAGGAGCACAGCCCCCAACGAAACACTCCACCCCACCCCACCCCACCCCTCGAACTCCGGACTGAAGGCAACTGGTGAAAGTGTTGTTTTTTTAAAGGCAGCAGCACTTTGTGATGGTGGTGAGGATCATGGGGGGCGGGGGGTGCAAAGCAGACACATCACAGAAACTGACCGGCTCCCCAAGGAGCCTGTCCTGAACTCCAAAAGATGATGTTGCTGCTGTCACTGCTGTATTTTCTTTTTGTTTTGGTTTATTTCATCCCAATCTTAACCAAAGCTTCGCTTTTAGTAGTTTATTATGGAAAATTACCACACTAATTTAAAGGGAAGGATGGAGGAAATGTGTAAACTATCTGCTGGAAAGTTAAGTAAAAATCCTGAGTGTGAAAACTTAAAGCTCTGCATAGCTGCTCAAAGATGTCTGCATAGCCTATGAACACTTGGGCTGTGCCCAAGCACACATGTATGAGGGCTGTCACTGAGAAGGGACATTCAATAAAAGTGTGTTACCATCTGATTCAAATCTTCCGTTCAGAAGGAAGGCTTGGGACAGCGAGGTAGCTCCTGCTTAGGCAAGCGCAGCGATGGGTTTGATCCACAGCACCACGGGCTGCGCCGGCCCCTCCCCTGGGTGCGCTGAGTGACCTCCGAGTCCAGTGTGGTGGCACATGCCTGTAATCACTGCCTGGGGGGACTGCAAACAGGAGGATCACTACGAGTCCAAGCTGTGTAGTGAGACCCCATACCAGATAGAAAGAAAGAAAGAAAGAAAGAAAGAAAGAAAGAAAGAAAGAAAGAAAGAAAGAAAGAAAGAAAGAAAGAAAGAAAAGAAAGAAAGAAAGAAAGAAAGAAAGAAGAAAGCAAGCTCACCTCTGGCCTTATCTTTATTTCCTGATAGAGCTCTACTTTAATCTGCATGGTCCCTTTGGCAAGGTTCCAAAGAAATACCTGCTGTAAGTCCTGGGTATGGGAGTCCAATAAAGTTTACTTATTTATTTAGTGAACACTCGTAGGGTTTTTCTTAGATGTTTCACAATATGAATTCCCAGGGGCCGGGGAGATGGCTCAGTAGAATAAGCACTTCTCTGGCAAGCGAAAGAGCCAGAGTTCAATCCCTAGTTCCACAAAAAAGCAAAAACAAAAACAAACAACAGCAAAAAATACAATATGAATTCCAAGGGCAATCTTCATTCTTCCCTTTTACAGATGAAGGGGCAGGGGCACAGAGCTCCCTGGTACAGGGTGGACTGCAGAGCAGACTGTGGCTGTCAGGATTGGGGACCTGCCTCACCTGTGCACTACACCTGCCCTCACCACCCCAGAGGCCTGATGTGGAGGAGGGAAGCTGGGCTGGAGGTGGTCCCCACACCTCAGGCAGCACAAAGCACCCTGGTCCTGGCTCTCATTTGGGCTCTGCCTTTGCTGAAGGTGAAGGGCCAAGTTCCTTGCTGTAAAGGGCTCGCAACCACCTCATGGTCCCTTGTGAGATCAGAAAAGGGAAGGCAGTGGCCCCCTGGGCACAGTGAAGGCACCTCCTGGATCTAACCCTTCATGAGACTAGGGCCCACCTTAGAATTCCTATGCAGTCGCATTCCATTTGATCCCTCAGGACATGAATATGAGTGTAGCCTTTTCAGCCCATTCAGTGAAACACAACCCTAAACCATTAGAAGGGACCCGTTCCATTTATGGGAGTTATAGGAACAGTCAGGGATTTTATAAAAATTCTGCTCTTAGCCAGGCATAGTGGTGCACTGGGATAGCAGCACTTGGAGGCTGGAGCAGGAGGATCTCCACAAGTTAAAGTCCAGCCTAAACTACAGAACATGACCTTGTCTCAAAAAACAAAATTTCTGTTCCTATTACTGAAGAAAATAGGCCTTGAATTCTGCACTGTGTTCCTTTTAAGGGTAAGTTTGAAATTCAGTTGTCTCTGACATATAAATCAGCCTGACCTGCTTGTATTCCACTTGTTGCAGAAGAATGAAAGTGTATGAGAGCAAACATCCACAGAAAGAAAATCAGTGTAGAGACTTCCAAACCACCAGTAGTTATAGTTACTACAGGGTCTCTGAGAACAACCACAAATGAAACAGAACGGAAGCCTCAGTGAGTCCCAAAAGAATGGTCATTTTTATAGGCTTTTTGCTAACTGAGAGAAGACAAGAGATTCACATGAAAAAATTGCAGCACAATTTTTGATCACAATTATACATTAAGAATCCTTTATGAAATACACATCAAGAAAGATAAGCCCTACAAGGATATGCAATTCAAATGGTTGCAAAACACTTAACATTGAAATTACAATCTCAATTACGCAAAACAAGCAATTTCTGAAAGCAGATGAAATTTCTGATTAAACGTGGCATAAGCCCAAGCAGACCCAGAAATAAAACAGTGATAAGAGATCTTATAATTTTGGAAATAGAAAGCTGCCAGAGAAGTGACACTCTGCAGAGGCAACACTGAGACCTCAGTGTGTGCACAGGATGATTCCACTGAAAGGCAAGTTGATCACATCTGTCAAACTGTAAAAAGGGTTAGAAACTGACAGTTCAAGGGCCAGCCAAATAGCTCAGCGGATTAAAGCCCCTGCAAACAGGCGCAGGGGACGGGGTTCCATCCCCGGGCCTGCAGTGCTGGCCCTGTGTGGGGGGCGGGGGGCACGCTGAGATGGCAATTGAGACTGGGTGTGGTGGTGTGTGCCTGTAATCCCAGCTCTTGGGAGGCTGTAAACAGGCAGATCACTACAAGTCTGATCTAGTAGTGAGACCCTGAACACCCTGCAAACCTTTCCTTAAATAAAAAAAAAAAAAA